>PVLA01007972.1:0-32617 GCA_004027455.1 Hydrochoerus hydrochaeris | reverse complement strand
TCTTGGTGGTGGTGGTGGTGGTGGTGGTGGTGGTGGTGGTGGTGGTGGTGGTGATGGTGTTTCTTTCTTTTTTCTTTTTTAATTATCTGGACCTGAAAAGAGAAACGTAGAGGGAAATATCATGACTTTCATACAGAAAAGACGCAACAGAGGTCTTGGGATATAGCTCAATGGTGGAATGCATGCTTAGCACTCAGCATCATCCAAAAAAAGGAGGAGGGGATAACAAAACAAACTGAATCAATGCTGTGTGTGTGCGCGTGCGTTTGTGTGTGGATGGGTGAGTGTGTGCACGTGTGTGTGCGTGTTCCAAGAGTTCCAAACCCAGTGCCTCAGGAATGCTAGCCAAGTGTTCTACCACTGAGCTACGCCTTCAGTCCCTCATGCTCTTTAAGATTTTCTTAGGCACTGTGCTAAGCACTTTGTGCTGTGTTACATTTAACCTTCATGAGAACCAACGATGAGAGGTATTTATTTGCCTATGTCCACTAACACAAAGCACTAACCTATAGTCTCCCACTTTTGGACTAGATTTTTGGCTGATTGCTATTGCTAAAACATGAAGTCCCCACTCACTCAGTGCCTGTGCACTTACGATTTCTCTTTGCCTAAAATGTTCTTCCCGTGCTCTCCTCTGGTCTGACTCCTTGTCATTGAAATCTCAACTCAGTTGTCACCTCAGGGAGGCCCTCCACAGTCATTTTGTCTAAAGTAGCTTCTCTGTCACTCTCATTCTGTGACGCTTATGTGTGTATATGTCTGCCACGTGGAGTCCTTTAGTTTTACAACGGGATGAATATTGTCTGCTTTTCTGTTTTATTTGTCTTTGGGAGTGGATTTTGGGGGAGGTTGCAGTACTGAGAATTGAAACCTGGGCTCCCCACTCATGCTAGGCCGACATTCTATTGCTGAGCTACATCTTGAACATCTCCCCACCTTTGACACACACTTTTTAGAAGTTTTTATTTTAAGACAGGATCTTACTAAGTTGCCCAGGCTTGTCTCAAACTTGCAATCTATCTGTCTCAGCCTCCTGACTAACAGGGATTACATGTGGACACCACCACACCCAACACCTAAAACAATGTTTGTCATATATTGGCTCTCCATAAATATGTGTGGGCAGAATGCTGTAGAATGGATTCTGTGTCAGTAACTCTGTCACAATGACATTTGCATCTCAGTAAGAAGAAAATACAAGAATGTCTAGCAAGAAAAGATAGACATGTCTCTTGCTATGGTTTGGTAAGTTTCTCCCCCAAAGATTTATGGGTTGGAAGCTTGGTCCCCAGTGTAGAGGTTAATCTTTTACCACAAGTGGGGCATAAAGTTGGTGTAGTGGTGCATACTTATAGTCCCAGAACTCTGGGAGGTTGAGGCAAGAGAGTACAAGTTCAAATTCAGTCTGGGTAATTTAAAGACTAAGCAAGACTACTCTGTCTCAAAATAAAAAAGGGATGATTTTGTAGCTCAGTGTGAAGGCCCAGGGTTCAATCCCCAATACTAAAGAAGAAGGAGGAGAGAAGGAAGGGGGGGAGGAGGAGGAGAAGAAGGAAAAGAAAAAAAGAGGAAGAAGGAGGGGGAGCAGAAGAGGAGGAGGAGGAGGAGGAGATGGATTTAGTGGAGAATAACTGGGTCACAGGGGCTCCACCCTCATGAAGGGCTTGATGCTGCCTCTCAGGAGTAAGTCAGGTTTGCTAGGAATCAATCTGTTCCTGTGAGAGCTCACTTCCTTCAACAGGCTGATTCCAGATTGAAATCAATGAATAAATAACACCTTTGACACAGCAGTGCCCTAACATCTACTACCTAGGGAGCCTCCTCCCTCATTCTCTAAAACAGAATGGTCTGACACCTACATCAGCAGAGACCCAGAGAAAGCAAAAGTATTTCTGATGCTTGGGAGAATCATGAACCATGGTCACACAGAGATAAATAAAATAAGTGACTAATGAGAGACACCACGAGGACCTAAGTAGACACTCATAATCAGAGACCCCATCCTACCTGTGAATTTCAACTTAGAGTCAATAGCTAACACCAATGTCCATTTCTCTGTCCATGAATTCGTTTTTCAGTAATGAGACTGAACCCAGAGTCTTTTCACTGAGCTACATCCCTGTTATAGTTGGGATTTACAAGGGAAAAGATGTAATACAGGACACATAATTTACAGGATTATTTTATAATATTCACCTAAAGCATCAAATGCAAATGAGTGTGGGAGATCTGTCCATACACTAGAGATCCAAAGAATCCACCAGAGGGCATGGATTCCACAGCAATGTCCCGCACGAGTCCACCTGGAGGCCTAGAACCCATAATGAAGTCTCATGCAAGTCTGTAACAAGGATCTGCACTGGGAAGGCCCAAAAGTCAGTGGTGAAACTAGGAAGTCTGCAACAGCAGGATGAAGCGTCTATAAAGCAGGTTGAGGATCTGCCTGGAGCGAGGAAGTGTTCAGAGATGGACCAGAGCTCCTCCAAAGAGAACCACAGCCATTCTTAACAATGAGAACCCAAGTTCCTTTGACAATAAGAACAGCTGAGTTCATATCAGGAAAACCAGTGTGACAATCTTCTCCAGGAGAATCAATAGCACACCATCTTCCCCTCCAGCCCTCTTTTTATGCTGTTGGCAACAATTCTCAGGTGGGCCATCCACACCAAGAGTCACAATAATTCAGTTCAACTGGGCGTTATACATTAGTTAATCATTATATAATGTTATACATTAGTGTTATACTATTGGTTAATCCACCACAACCCCCAATCCTTTTTAATTTTTATTTTGAGGCAGAGTGTCACTAAGTCACTGCTATGATTTGCATCTGGATGTCCCCTCAAAGCCTCATGCAGTCATGGGGGTTAGGCCCTTTGGATGTAGCTGAACCTAGAGTCTGTGACTGATTTGTAGTGCAATGCTAGGATTAAGGCTGGGTGATTGCTGGATCAGTACACTGATTGGATTGGCCCTAATCCCAGCAGTCTAAATAAAATAAATGGAACAGAAAGAGACTTATTTCCCCCTTTTGCTCTTGTTGCACTGTCATGAACTGTCTTTTGCTGTCTACCACTGCCATGAACTGTCACTCCTCTGCCACGTCCTTGAAGCTAAAATAAGGAACCTAACCCACTCCTTTAAAATAAATATGCAGGTTCGCTGATTCTCATCATGGAAAAAGAATCTTTGGGATGCTCAGTAAAAGGAGAAATGAGAAGGACTTATTATAGGAAGATATAGGGTACACTTAAGAGCTGAGTGCCAGTGCTCAAGGAAATGAGGCGCAATATAGTTGGGATACAGCACACATTGAAAGGTGATCTCAGATGTGTATTCTCACTGTCACATTACAGTGCAAGTCATCCCATGGGTTTGAAGTGGAGATATACATTTGATATGCTATCTCCACTGCAGCTGCTTCCTGGGCTGGAGGAAAAGGCAACATGCAGGTGAAAGGGAATGGGAAGCTTAAAGGGACTTGCCCAGGTCTTCTGTTTGAGGAGAAGAAAAAAATTAAATAAATTGGGCTTGTATTCTGAAGCTGCAGTTTTTCTTTAAAAATACAGTTTTAAATTCTTGATTCCCTGGTCTTCTTTCTGACTAGCTTTATTTCTTCTAGCCAACCTCAAATTGAAAGCACAATATAGTATTATAAGTCAGATTAGCATATTTTCTAAAATTTGCAGTAATTCATCTATCTGCCTCCACATAATGCAGTAATATTAAACAAAACATCCGAACAACAACAACAATAAAACTCTGAACTCAGTGAAGACTCAAATATCCCTTTTTGAAATACTGGCATTGCTGGGGATTTAGCTCAGTGGCATAAGCGCCTGCCTGGCAAGCGCAAGGTCATGAGTTCAATCCCCAGTACCAAAAAAGAAAAGAAAAGAAAAGAAAAGAAATATTGGCATTGTTTCCCATCATTTAACTGTTGCATTTGTACTATTTGGAAAGAGGCGCCCTTCCCTCAGGCAACACAGTCTAGAGAATGGAGCTTGGGTGAAATCCCAACACCTGCTTGCCTCCTGTGGCAGCTATCTCTGCACAGGGCACACCTGTACAAATCCAGTCATTGGACTGTCCCCTTGATCAAAAACCATCGATAGCATCTTCAGGATACCACTTAATGGTGCTTGGTATCAGGAGTTAATGCTTTCACTGTTATCTAAGCCATAGCAGAAGTCTTAAAACTTTCTGCTTGCATCAAAGCATCTGCATAGCTCAGATAAGGAGTTCCCAACTCATGTGTTCTTCCTTATCTCTCAAGTTGCTTAGGAGAGAACCAGAAGCTCATGGTTTCCTCACTGCTCATTGTGAGGAAGCCAACATCACTATCAGTAAAACAGCTCAAAGAATATATGCTGTGTCATCCACAGGATCTGGGCTTATTCAGCAAGAACATTCAACCTTTCTAATTACAGTACATTGACTAAATTCAGACAGTCAATCATCAGGCCCAAGGATCCTTTGCTGGCTCCTTTCCCCTTCCCTGGCCTGGTTTACATCCCTTCTGGGCTCCTACAGAATTCCTCGCCTATCTGTACTATTGCCTTTCCGTGGGTCTACCCAATGGATTCCTTTTGGGCCTGAACCACATCTTAACTTATTTTTGCCTACATTCTCATGCTAGAAAGATTTTCAAGCAATATATGTGCATATAAACTAAAAAGTGGAAGTCTCCCTCCTACTATTTCTAATCCCATTCCTCTAAGGGGACCAGCTACAGAGCATTGTGTATTACTCCACAAGACTCCATTTGCATGCTAATACAAATGCTAACCATTACTGAGGCTTTACTAAGAGTCAAATGCTATGCTAAGCACATTTCATGTTTGTCCCCAAGTAATTCACAAAGAAGGCCCATAAAATGAGTATTACTTTTATGCCCCTTTTCACAATAGAAGAAGCCAAGGTGACAGTTACTAAACAGTAAAGCCAGATTTTGAATCCAGGTACAATAACTTCAGAACACATGTTCTTAACTCCTGTTCTGTCACCTGCTGGGAACTTGCAGCGTCATAGACACTTCATCATAGTTACCCACACAATTATTTCTTCCTTCTCAATGTTGGTCAGTATTCTATAAGATGCATTTAGCAATTGTTCTACTGACAAATTTAAGAATTTTTCCAGTTTTTCCCCTTTTCTTATTTCATCAAATCTAGGATTCCTTTGATGGTAACAAGTATTCAATTTCAGGGAGATTAAAAATTTTAAAAATGCATCTTAGAATTACTATGTTGTGGTCCTAGAGATAATGCTGTAAATGAACACGCTTGTATATAATTTTTCATGCATGTATTTCTAGAGACGTTTCCTAGAAGCACCACTAAATGTAAAAATGAAGATGCATTTTGTATTTTAATAAACACTGTCAAATTCCCTCTAGACCTTATGTTACTAATTTGTGTTCCCATTTACTTAGCAAAACTGTCTGGTATAAATATTTAGTGGACATAATACATGATGCAAAAAAAAAAAACCAATTACATGATGCAGCCCACCAAATTCCAAGTATTTTATGACACACAAAAAAGTAAGATAAAGCAAAATAAAAACCAAAATACAACACTGACAATAAGATTAGAATGTTTTAGTATCATTTGTGTGCGTAGTTCTTGCTGAAACACTGCCCACAGTAAAAGACAAATGCTAATATCTTATATACTGATGTGTCAAAAATGATTACAAGATATTTTGTAAAAGAATTTATCAAAAAGCTGTGTACTCAGTTTGATATACACCAATAACTCCAGTGTTTTTATAATTCCCAAGCTACTATAGTTAAGAAATTTTCATAATTATTATGGTCTGCTCTTTTTTCAAACACTGGCAAAAACACATACCCCTATCCTCCACCCTAAACCTGATCTTCAGAAATTATGGTTTGGCGGGTCTGGATTTGGGGCTTCATTTTAAACAAAAACTCCAGATGATTCTAATGCACTGTAAAGAGAGCCGCAGCTTTAAAGGGCTACAAAAAGAAAGGTTACTTAATGAGATGTGTATTTTACAAAAAATACTCCTTTGGCTGCAAGGTGTACAATCAACTAGAAATGGGCCAAGACATCTTATGGCATCATAACCGAGCCGGGTGCGGGTAGAAACGCCCAGACCTTGGGCGCACAGAAGTACCTCTTGCGGACCATCAGATAACCTATCCTAGGCTAGGCCAGGGGGCGCCAACTGCGACTGCGCACTCCTAGGTCTGAGGCGGGCGGGCCCCGCCATTCAGACCGGAAACGGAAGTGAGGTTGAGGACGCCTCGCGCGCTTCTATGGTCGCCGCAGTCCCTCCCGCTCTAGGCGGGGTCGACTCAAGAAGTCGCCGGAAGCGGAAATTGCTAAGGGGTGGGGGAGTTGTTAGGAAAGTGGTAGGTTTTCCTCCCACTTCTTAAGTTTCCAGCCGTGGCTGCCGGAGCAGGTAAATCCCCAATTTTGAGACCTCGCCAACTCTGCTGATCTGCTTAAGCCGGCTCCTGGCCCTCACTATCGTCTAAGGGGCGTGATACACTGGTGCTCCGACCCTTCTCAAGGTGCTAGTGACCCCCTGGTGCCGGGAGTCCCCTGTCCCACGTCCCTTCCCTGGAGTGAGGTTCCGTGTGGCTTCCCGGTGTCCCCGCAGACCCCCGCCATGGGCAACACAAGCAGCGAGCGCGCCGCGATGGAGCGGCAGGGTGGCCATAAGACACCCCGGAGGGACAGCTCAGGTGGCACCAAGGATGGGGACCGGCCCAAGATCCTGATGGACAGCCCTGAGGACGCCGACCTCTTCCACTCGGAGGAGATCAAGGTGCGGAGGGTGGGGGAATCCGATTCTCCCCGGCTCATGGTGAAGGGAGGAGCGCTGTACTAGGTTCCCGCCACATCCTCTAAAAGTCACCGTGAGAACGGGGAGGAAGATGGTTTCTCACCGGGTTTCCTTAAAAGCCAGATGGCCCTTTAAGAGTCCTCTTAGCAGACCAGGAACTTTGTGTCCAATTACCGAGAAAAGAAAGTCACCCTGCGGGAGGAAGAGCTCACTTGTTTAAAATCATTAAGAAGGAAGCTCTGGGACCGAGTTTCAAATTCTTAATTAAAAGAAGCAAGCCAGCAGCAATTGTGCACCAGTCTCTGCTTTTCTCTTAGGTATAATTAATTGCACAGCTTTGAGAAATCTTTCCTCACCTTGACGCAGACTGGTGCTTTTGTAAAAGTTGGTTCGGTAGTTCATCTTGGACTAAAGCAGACCATGCACGTAAGCCGAAAACAGAATTGAATAGTTGACTGCAGTTGTCATAGATGTTTAGTTCTGACAGCTGGTCCACCCTGCTTTTTTAGTACAGTGTACAAAAGTAGTTTCACTCATGGCGGTGCAAGTGAAGTGTCAGTCTTAGGGGAAGCAGCAAGCAGCTGTCAAACGTCTCTTCCATGTTCTTTAAATGAGACCTAATGTCTAAAGTAGACATTTTTGCAGGTCAGACTTGGACTTCTTGCTGCAGCACCTTAATTCATCAAAATTAAGATTCTGGAATCCACATTCTGTTAGCCACCTTGTTGCTGGTCTATTTTCTGCTGCAGGAGCCAGTCTAACAACACTTAGTTATTCTGGCAGGTGCAGGAGTAATTCCTTAAAGAAATTAAGCAGGTTTAAGAAAAATGAAGGTGTCCCCACCAAGAATAATCATCAGTGTCCACTAGGCTAATTGCCTAGTAGTTTATTCCTCCTTTTTAAACATTTTTTCCAGGTATTGGGCTGAGTGAACATTATCTCACATCTTCCCTGAATTCTTAGTTTTAAGTCAAACTTTAAAAAGCCTCCTTCCTTTTACATGGTCTTAAATCCTGTCATTTGAACTCATTGTCTAAACTTGTTCCATTCTTGAAAAACTGTGTGCACTGAACTCTGGAATCATGTTTCTCCGGTGACTTGACATAGCTTACCCCAGAAGTAACACTGACCCCTAAAGGCTACTCAAGATACCATAAGTAGGAAACTTACTTTCAAAGCTCCTGCAAAAAGTTTAGAAAACAGATGAACCTTGGAGAATGAATTTAAGTAGCATGCTTTGTCATTTCAAGAGAAGTTATTGAAATGATGTAGCAGACACACTAGACTGAGCATTCCAGATAACTCCCAAAAAAGTCATGGGTTTTTTTTTTTTTTTTTAACTACCCTAGTCACTATTTTGACTGCAGTTAATGGTCACATCCCCCTAAAGCCATCCCAGTCTGTTATTCTTAAATCTCTTCATCTTGTTAGAATTCAGAGAATGCAACTATCTTTTAGATAAGCTCAAATCATTGTTTCAATTGAGAGTGCTGAAAGTTTTCTAGAGTCCCTTAAGTGTGCCTCCCAGCCTGGAACTCCTGCCCTTTTTGAAGTCTGACTTCTGGCTAGGAAAAAAATGCAAAATATCCATAACCAAATTTATTTCACCCAAACAGGGTAGGGTGTGTTTCTTTCTTGTTCGGGAGTACCTGTTATCGGGCACTTATCACAACAGGTGTTACTATTTACCATAAAGAGGGGTCAGTCTTTGCTTTATTTATGTTTCTTCTCTGTCTAGACAACATCAGGTGATTAGTGTTTTCCTCTCTTACACTCTGATTTGTTATTTCTCCAGTTGACAGTTGTGGAATTGTCTGTGATAAATTTTCATGTACTTTAATTGGGCTTTATTAAGGGAGGAAAATGACATTTAGTAAGCTACCCTTTTATTCATGGCAGTCTTTTTCTAAACAGGAATTATAGTTTCCTGTAGAATTTTTTTATGTGAACCTATTTAATAACAACAGTAATATAGCTAATAATTACTAAGCACTCACTACATGTCAGACATTATACCTGTGGAGTGTCTAACTCAGTTTTCACAACCTTAAAAAATACTCAAAAATGAAATAAATCAGACTCACCATGTGTAAACATTGTCTTGTTTCCTTATTATAAGAAGGCAAAAGAGTAAGGTCCAAAATGTACAACAGATATTGTGAAATGGGAAGAAATTGTGCAAAAGGAAAGAGAAACTGGGATAGAAGAAAGGAGAAAAGAAAAAGGGGAAAATTATTTATATATATATAAACACACACAATAATAGTTATACTACTAATCACTATTAGTTCATTGAAAAGAAAGGCTTGTGCCTATATTGTTTGATTTTTCATGCCTTTATCTTGTAAAGTGAGCAGCTACTTTAAAGGTAACAAATAACAATGCACTAACCATTGTTACTTTCCTATCTTGTTTTGAAATTTTGTACCATTGTTTTTATTAGGGGTTTTTAATTTTAAAAATGGTTATTTTAATTATCTCCACTTAAGGGGTAGTAAAACAGGCACAATAAGTAAGGAATCTAGGTAGTACCACTTCCCCTCTTTAGAATGGTCAGTATTAGGTTAACAATATTGTAGAGAACTCACTAATGGCTTCCTGTCCCAAGTGAACTGCTGTGCTTCTAGGCACCAGAGAAGGACGAATTCCTTGCCTGGCAACATGACCTGGAAGTGAATGATAAAGCACCTGCCCAGGCACGGCCTACTGTATTTCGATGGACAGGGGGTGGAAAAGAAGTTTACTTATCTGGGTCCTTCAACAACTGGAGTAAACTTCCCCTCACAAGAAGGTAATAGCCTAGAGGCGTGTTTGTTTATTTGTATTCATCCTAGCCCATAGATACTCATGTTTTTAAAAGATCTCTGCAAGTGAACAGGAAAAGAATGTTTTTATAAAATGAATGTTGAGTGAGGAAATAATTTGCTTATTAATGGTATGTTTCAAATCCAAGAAATCTCTAGATTCAAAGCACACACTTTTTAGAAGAAAACATCTCTTGGTGGAGAATATTTCTATGTCATGGACAGCTCTTAATTCAATACTGAATTATATATTTCTCCTCAGATCTATTCATAAAGCAGTGGAGAGAGCCCTGGGCTGGAAATCTTAGAGACACAGATTTGAGCCCACATTGTTTACACAGTCACTTCCTGCCTGCACCTCAGAATGCCTGTCTGTGAAAAAGGAATATTGGATGAGGTGCTCTCTGAGGTTCATTCCGACTTTGTCTCTGCATTGCTTTTGTTTGGGAGTGCATGTTATATAGGTCTCATTCGCAAGGGTGTTGTAATCCAGGCTCCCTGGCATGGATTTCTATCATAGATTGCCCAGGAGAAAGAAAATGCCTCACTAGTGAGTACTCTTGATGAAATGAAGGGAGAAATGGTACCCTGCTGGTCAGTCCTAATTGTTGGCAAGGGGCTGCCCTCATTTCCAGCAGTAACATTGGAGAAGGAGGGAGGCACTCAGTGCAGTAGTCACAAGTTAGTTCAAGTCTGGAAAATAAAGCGGCCAACTGGGGCTGGCAGTACAGTGCAGCAGCATGGCGCCTGCCTAGCAAGGGCGAGGTCCTAAGTTAGATTCTCGGTTCCAGCCAAATGAAAAAGGTTCCCAAAATCTGAACATTTGTGTGTCCTGTTAAATACTCTCTGCCCCCAATGCAAACTGACAAAGGGTAAAATCCGGCAGCATGCTGTTTGTCTTGTGTTGACATCCTCCTCTACGTTTAGAGCTGCCAGGTGGTATTGTGCACACAAAGGAGAGAATCACAAGTGTGCATTTGTTTACCTTCTAATGTTACATTCTAGTATGTGAGCAAAAGTAGTTTTCAGGAAAGTCTCTTGCCCTGCTGCCTCCATGAACAGCTTTTCTAGATTGAGATCATTATCCTGAATTGTCTAGATTGGGTCAACATGTTTGCTCCTATGCAGTGAACTCTTGGTTTTCCATGGAAGATTTGTTCCATGGCTGGCTTGAGCTTGACCCGTAGCCCATCCAGTTGAAATGATCTGCTTCCTTTTTTGTAGCCACAATAACTTTGTAGCCATCCTTGATCTGCCAGAAGGAGAGCATCAGTACAAGTTCTTTGTGGACGGCCAGTGGACACACGACCCTTCTGAGGTACTCTTCCTCCTGCCTGTCCTTTGGGTGCCTGCACAATCCACATATGTCACTTTCCATTATGCCTTGCTGGTAAAAGTCCCACTGTGGCTCAACAAGATAGCACCAGTAATCAGGCTGTTGGCACATTTGATCAAGCCAAGCACAGTAGCTAAGAGATAAGACCGGCCAACCGGAAATTCCAAGTCCTCTAAAGAATAACCCCACAGACCTTCCATGTTATGATTTCTGCCTGTCTGTCTCTTCCCAGCCAATAGTAACCAGCCAGCTTGGCACAGTTAACAACATCATTCAAGTGAAGAAAACTGACTTTGAAGTATTTGATGCTTTAATGGTGGATTCTCAAAAGTGCTCCGATGTGTCTGGTATGAACACAGTTATTTTGTACCACATGTATATAGGTGGGGGCTGTGGAGCCTACAGATCCTCTCATTTCTCCTGTGTCCTGCTTTTGAGCTAAAGCTGCCCAATCAGGTAGCTCCAAAGGGCCATCACACTAATTCCTAACTCTCAGGTCAGGCTGTTGAAGTTTGGCCCCAAGGGAGCTATAAATTGTCCTTGCCTTCTTGGGTATTCAGTGTGGTCCACTTGGCCATAGAAAACAGCAAATGGAAACAGAACCAGAATTTGGTGTCAGGCCAGAGGCAGGGCTGAAGAGACCCTAGAGGGAGGGACACGTTGGATCAGTGATGAGCCCATGCTGGGAAATCCTGCCAGCTCACTTCTACCCCTGGTGCCTAGAGAATTTCAACCTAATAGATGATAAATGGACACCTCACTAACCTTGGCCTTGACTTGTACAGTACATTAGCACCTTGCCAGACTCCTTGACAAGGGAAGAGAGCAGCTCCCCATAGGAAACAGGCTGTACAACACAACTCTTCTTTCTGAAAAATCTGCTGGGTATGGTCCCAGCAAAACTTTTCCCACATTTCGAAAATTGCTTTCCGTCCAAACCCCACAGGAAGAAACTCCCAGAACATAGTACAATTCTGAGGGATAGATGTGTCGTAATCTGAAGTGTCAATGCCAATTAGAGTTCCCCTTCTTGTACCCAGAGGCTCAAACAATTCCTCAGCCCTGTGGGAAACATTGAAAGATTCCCCAGGAATATGTCTGGCAGTCTAAGGAAATGGATTCGCTTCCATTTAGAGAATGATTTTTCATCATCACCTGGCTGGGCCTGGAGGTTCTGCCACCAGGTTCTTTTATTGTTACCAGTCCAGAGATCACAGGGTAAATTGACCATGGTAGGCTTGCATGGCTGACAAATCAGGCTATTAGGCAGGACTTAGAAATCCAAAAATGATGTTCTTTTATTTGAATAGTTAACTCATCTTTGAGGAAGATCACCTGCTCTTTTTTCAGATAGGTAAGAAGCAGAGCATGTTGGAAGTACCCAGATAGCCTCCTCCTAGCGAACACTTTAATTTTAATTTCGTGTATGACATGTAATTTTAGATCGTACACAAAAGCTTTGAGTCACACTTCTGCAGTATAGATCACCTGGCAGAAAAAGTGAACTTGCCCCTGATAGACCAACTTGAAGCTCTCAAGAGCTTATAATTAGACAGATAATTTTCTTAAAATATATATTTATTCCTTATGGCTCATAATGCACTTAACGCTTTTCTCAATTTTCTGTTGTGATGTGGTTGGATCACATGAAGGGAACCTGCCATGGAGGGAATTAGCAGAGCTGGAGCATATCAGGTATATTCTGGACTAGCCCAGGGATCAGGTGACCAGAAACCCATCCACAGTGTTCTTTGAATAATGGCTCGTTACCTTCCAGCTGGCCAAACATCACTAAATGAGCTGCCTAAACATGTAACCCTGCCTGCCTAGAAATTTCTTAATTACCTCTGTAATCAGGATACTCAGGCAAGAGCTTGAGAGGAACCTGAGTGTGATGGGGTCAAAGATCTTTTAAGAAACTGAGTTTTCAATTAGTTTTTTGGTGTGTGTTTTACGTCTACTGTTGCTCCAGAAAACCTCTTATTCTGGCTGGTCATGCTCCAAACTTGGGATTAGGCAGCTTATCCTCACTTGAAGCCTTGAGCTTCTTTGCAGTACTTGCCTGCCCAGCCTGAAGTGAGCAGAAAGCCTTCTGTGGACACATGAGGTCAGGTGATTGAGGTCAGTCTCCTTTGTTAGTCTGCCTCAGATTCCCTGCCTGTGCCCAGCTTCCGTCTTCCACCAGGGCATCTTGAGTTCACTACTGGTTTTTATTCCAGTTACCCAAATTCTAGAAGGGTTTTCTCATTTTCTCCTTTGGAGCCTCTACGTTTTTCAAAAGACCGATTCTCTATTAAGGAAACCAAACAAAGAAAGCTAGATGACAGCACCATAAATTAAATGAGGCTACTCCCAGCACTTCTGATTTTCAAAATGCCCTTTCTCCTTCTCCCTGCAGAGCTGTCCAGTTCCCCACCAGGACCCTACCATCAGGATCCCTATGTGTCCAAGCCAGAAGAGCGGTTTAAAGCACCGCCCATTCTCCCACCACACCTGCTCCAGGTCATCCTGAACAAAGACACTGGGATTTCTGTGAGTACATGACCAGTCCTTCATGGTCTAACTGACTTAGTCCTTGTGTCCACTTCTCACAATATGTCTGTCAGCAACTCTATCACCATTGCTGTAAGCCATATAGTTCACCTCTGACAGTGGATGGGCTGCTCATAGGAGGAGCTCCCTCCCCATCTCACAGCTTTTTCTGAACTTTTCTTCCTTGCCTTTCACTCCTGCTCCAGCATAAGCCCCATTCCATTTAAATTTCATGACATACCTTCATAAGAAGGTACATGTTGGAACTCCTCCTCTGCCCTCCAGATTTTAGAGTCTAATTTTAATCATGAAATTGCTTTCTGAAACATGAATGCTCTTGGATTGAAACGTGAAGCATCTGGCTAACTCACATGTCCTCCTGGAAGTTAATATTATATAAAACAAGTGTGTATCCTGGGTCATAAAGAAGAGCCAACTGCAGTGGCCCCTTGACTTACAAACTCAATTCGTTCCTGATGGTTGGTTGGTTGGTTGCCAACACAGGCTAGCAATTGAAGGCTCCTCAACACAGCCTTGACAGTCTATCCTGTACACAGGCAGATTTCAGTGTCCTCAGACATTGACTCAGGATTTCTCAACCCCCATACCGGAAAGGATACTGATATGTTCCTTCCAGAACTCCTTAGGGGTTAAATTGGTATCTGAGACCATCTGGACACTCAAGTAGCCGGCATTCAAGTCATAATCCAAGAAGTTAAAATTCTGGACATAATCCAAGTTATTCATGTCAAGCCAGTTGTAACTCGAAGGCCCACTGTACTTCCTTGTGGTTAGTTTTCCATTCTCTTTAATCTAGATTATCCATTCCATTTAGCTCTGGAATTATGGCTTGGTTCCAGCTGTCTGCTAAGGGGCATGTGTTTTTAAGCTGCTGAGTGTTTTATCTGTTGCTGTAACACCACCTGAGCCTGGGTCATTTATGAAAAAGACATATATTTGGTTTATGGGTGTAGAGAACAGGAGGTCCAAGAGCACGGTACCAGTATCTGCTCAGGGCCTTCCTGCTGTGTTGTTCCATGGCAGAAGATAGGAAGGGTTGGACTCACTGTTGTAACAATTCACTCTTAAGATAACTGACCCACTTCCATGATAACACTAATCCATGCTCCACCTTCAAGACTTAATCACCCATTATTGGGCTCCATCTCCTTCCCACTAGAGATTTATTTTCCAACAAATGAACTTTTGAGGATATAGTCAACCATAGCAGGTGCTGATGTAACCATGCCGCTCAGGATCCCACCATAGGAGTAAGATAGGTGCTGAGATGAACTAAGTTTATAAGTGTATGGGTGTCCCCTTCAGCAGTCTGTGCTGGGCCAGCAGGGCAGAGTCTTGATTTTTGTTACCTGTCCCACTGAGACTCACTTTTCTCAGGGTACCAGATTCCCCTCTGTGTCAGCACACCAAGCACTTGGCTGACAGCTGAGTTGGCCACTCTGGCATGAGCCAAGAGGTGGCCACTGGTAAGGATCAGTGGGTGTCAGAACCCACTGCACCAACCAGGGTTCCAGCACTAAGCTGCCAAAATCTCGAGTAACAGGTGAAGAACTGTAGGACATTTGGCTTCCATCTGAGAAGCACTTGCACAAAGCTGTTTTCTTTAACTCTACTTTTACAAAGATTTGTAGGCAAAAAAACATTAATGTGCCTCAAAGCTGTTAGGGTAATATTTCTTCTATTTATTGCATATTACTTTATTTTAATTTTCCTTTAAAAGAAAAGCATACTAGCTGGCTTCTCTGATGAAGACTGCTTCTCAGAGCACGCTGACCAAGGGCCTGGGGTGTGAACTTGGCAGTAACCACATCACTGCAGTGCTGGCCAAGGCAGCACTGGGCTCTAACACAGACTTTGGTTGTGGTTAGAATACCCAGTTACTAGTGGTGATTGTGCCTAGCAGTCCAAATGCTTTCCATGTATTCTCATTTGAGCCTCACCACAACCCCGTGAAATAGGTACTCTCCTTACCTCCATATGATGAGGAGACTGTGGCACAGAGGAATTAACACCCCAGAGAAAACACTGAAACCACTGTCTTAGAAATGTTCAGTTATTAACTGTACTCACCATGCCATACAGTTCCTCCTCTTGCACTAAGTCCTGTCTTATTTTAGGGATCTGCCTGGCACCCCTGCCCCTCCTTCTGTAAGACTGTATTTAAGGTCTGTACCTGGCTTATTTAACTTAATATTTCCAGGTTCATCCATGTTTTGGCAGGTAACAGAATCTCCTTCCTTTTTAAGAATGATTAGTATCCCATTATGTATGTATATGTCACATTTGTAAAGTCCAGTCATCCATTGACAAACAGGTTGGTTTTTCCATGTCTGGGTTGTCATGAATAATGCTGCGGTGAATGTGCGGATGTCTCTTCAGCATACAGATTTCATATGTGTTGAAGATATACCCAGAAGTGGGACTGCTGAATCACATGATGCTTCTGTTTTTAATTTGAGAAACTTCTACGCTATTTCCCTAAGCCATCCCAATGTACATACCCATCAACAGTGCACAAAGGAGTAGTGTTTTGATCCCAAAAAAGGATCAGTGCGTGAGGCAGTGTATATACTGATGATTCAATGTAGCCATTCCACTACTTACACATATTTCAAAACATCATGGTACACAATAAAGAAGTATAGTTTTGTCTGTCCTTTATACAATTAATTTTTAAAACCCTTGGTCACATAGTAAGTGACCAAGCCAGCGTTCAGGTAAGGGGTGCCAGGTCCTTGCTGTCACCGGCTGCCAGGAACACCCTCCCATGGGGGCTCACTAGATACTTTTGACAAGGATAGTCAGCCAGCCTGTGGGATCCTAAGCCTGTGATGAGGGTAAATGTGGTGCTCCAGGCTCCCAGATGATGGCCAAGTTGGAGCCATGAATGAGCTTTTCTCATAGCCTCTCTGTGAGGAAACCAGCATGTTTAATTCTGGTAAGATCAGATTTCTTCTTGCAAACTTGGAACTTCTGTAGGACTTGTTAGAATGCAAGACCTCCTAGGCCAGACGCCCTCAAGATGACCCTGCCAGCTGTAGTGAGGGTGGCTCCAGCTGCTTTACCTGGAGAGACCCTGTCTCATCTCAACAGTCCCGTGCACAGGGCAAAACCAGAGTTCTTGCTTGGACAAGGTGGTGACCCGTGTTGGGCCATGAGAGACCTTCAGGTGGCTGTGACCTTGAGGTGCCTCAGGGTTGGCTTGTAGAGCTTCCCACAGTACTGAGTGACTGTGAGCACACTCCCTCCCTTAAAGTAGGGACTGTTGCTGGGGATTTAGCTCAGCGGCATAAGCACCTGCCTTGCAAGCACGCGGTCGTGAGTTCAATCCCCGGTACTGATAAAAAAAAAAAAAGCAGTGACTGTTGATTGCCTACACATTTTTACCACATGAATTAACATTTATGTTGGGACTGTACATTGGAGGGGGCACTACGGATATCTGGCCTCCCCTAAAATAGAAAGGTATGGCAACACTAAGTGCTAGCCCTGTCTAAGCTCTTACACAGTAATTTCTGGGAGTTACCCATTTCATTTTTCAAGTTCTGTATCTGAGTCTTAGTGACCTAAGTGTGAGCGCCACTGCTCAGAAGTGTTTAATGTCATCCATGTCTTCCTGCGTTCCCTGAATGTGCTTTCAGCAGAGAGCTCCTTTCTCTCCGCCCCCTCCTCAGTAAGGAGACAGACCTGCAGCCTGCACTTCAGAGGCCAAGGGAAAACCTGGCTTGAGAGACACGTTAGTCCATCCAGCTGGCAGGAGTGGGTCCTCTTCAGTCAGGGCGAGCACAACCGTCTGGGGTCATCTGTCATCTTGGACAAGCCCTTCTGCTGCCTGACTTGGAATGAGAGCTACTTCCTTTCCCTTGCTGCCTGGCACCATGAAAAGGGGTGAGGATCACCTTACTTCAAATACTAGATGCTCACATCTGCCTTTGTTCCCTCACAGTGCGACCCAGCACTTCTCCCAGAACCCAACCACGTCATGTTAAACCACCTGTACGCACTGTCTATCAAGGTAATGACCTCTCACTGTTAGGGTTCTCAGTGTGTGCTTTAGGGGCCCCCTATTGTGTGTGTATGTGGGGTGGGGGGGTGCAGCTGGTTCAGAGGGCAGCTTCCGGGACTCAGGCTCTGAAGTAAGGCCTGGAAATTTGTATTTTCCTTAAGCCCCATGATGATTTTCGTGCACTATAAAGTCTTAAGTCCCTGCGTGCATCCTACCTTTGACCATTTCCACCCTCTTCCTTAGGATGGAGTTATGGTGCTCAGTGCGACCCACCGGTACAAGAAAAAGTATGTGACCACCTTACTATACAAGCCCATATGAAGAGCAAGGAGCTGACACTGGGCCCCAGGGACAGCTGGCACCTCCGTGCTCCCCGTGTGCATGCTTTCCACTAGAGGAATGGACTGTCAACTTCTCATTTCACACTCTCTTAAGACATTTCATACCTGCCCTACTCCTGCTTGAAGGTTTGCCCAGGTGCCTCAGCTCCAGGACAGCCTGGTTCTGTAACAGTCCTCTTAGCACTTGGCTATGAGCCTCGGGGACTCATCAGGGGCAACAAGGCAGAAGGGAAAGCGGAGGAGCTGCAGGTCAGGCGCGGCTCTAAGCACACGCCCTCTCAGCTGGTCACGGACATTCTTAAACCAAAAGTGCACGCCAGCCACTTTGCTGGGAAAAATTGCAGGAAGCAGGGACTGATGTCACACAACATTTCTAATTGTGCATCTTTAAGGCCACTGGCCTGTCCCTACTGAGGTCTGGCTGCGGAGCTCAGAGTAAGTCCCATCTTGCCTGTCCTTCCAAATCAAAGCAATAGATTGCCTCTCTTTCCCAGCTTCAGGAGGTATAATTTCTATTGAAATTAAAAGCTGTCTGATTTCCAGATGAAGTTTTACAGTTGTTTCCTACACTGTGTGCACTAAGTAACACTTTTTTGTAACCAGTGGAGGCTGGCTGTGCAGCCTTAAGGCCATAAGTCACCACAACTAGAACATAGATCATGTGACTGTGCTCAGCAATAATCTGTTCCCAGAATAGACTTTTAAACCTGCCACTGGTTCCTCCATTAAGCTGGATGATCCTGAGGACTTGACCATCATTAGCTGGAAGGTTGTCCGGCTCTTTATTCCAATTATAATGAGATGGCAGTGTTACCATGACAACTTCACAGACATACCCCAGCCTCCTTTCAGTTCCATCTTGTGCCACCAGGGATTCAGAACCCAACAGCATCCTTCAGAATTCACTTGGGGGGAACATTCTTTCCACCACAGTGGACCTCTTTACTTCTGGCACAGTTTCCAGGGAGATCCCACAGGTGTCCCCAATGATACAGGTTCCTGTCACCCCATCAGCAGAAGTCGTGATTATGCCCTTTGTTGCTGGGAGAGGGAGGAACAAGCTCACTAGTGTGCAGTATTTATTTGGTAAACCTGAGTTCTGGTACCCTTTTTTGTTACTGTTTTCAAAACACTGAATTGCTGTCAACTTGACATACAAGTTTCAATAAAGCTTTGTAAAGATAATTGGGCATGTGTGTGGAGGAAGCTTTGATTCTATTCCATTGTTTGGACACTAGATTAACACTTATCCTGTCTTACCACACTTGAGGTGGAGTGAGCGAGCAGGGCTATTCCAGCTGCCCCACCCACTCGCCAGTTAAGGGGCCTCTGAGATGCAGCCCCTATGAACTGCCCAGTACCAAGGAACAGCACCCTACTTGGGCAGGTGAGCAGCACCTCTCATAAGCCCTACTTAGGAGCCTTGGATCCTGAGTTTGTGTATCACCGGGACATTTTTGGAATCAGCTATTTAGCAGCTGGAAGGGAGGGGGTCCGTCCCTCTTCCCAGAATATGAAAGGTTATAGGTGTCCTTTATCCCCTTCTCAGACATCAGGAAACGTTTTCAGTAAACTTAGCCAAAAAGGGCCATCCTGGGTGATCTGGTCCATAGAGATGGACAGTAGCCTGGATAGCGCTTCAGGCGAGGGATAACCAGTCTTATGTGGAAGACTGGATTGATGTGAAACCCTCCATTCTTGGGACTACAAAGATTATTACAGTAGACTTAAGGAATCAAAACAGAGCTTTTCAGAATAGGATACAACATTTTAAAATACTGAAAGCAGCTAAAGTGAAATGTATAAAGGGGATAACATTCAAACAGTAGGAATGAAGCTCTTGGACAGAGAGGGTGTCTAGGACTAAGACCCAGCTTGAGACACTGGCTGGGTTCGACACCTACACCCATGCAGGGAGCTCCCAAATAAGGTCAGCACACTAGTGCTGCCCTTTCTGAACAGGGCCTGAGTAGGTTCTTAGAAAGAGCTGTCAGCCTCAGACTGCAAGGTGGAAACAAAATTCAGTATGCAAATCAGCTCTCTTACTAAGTGTTGAAACACCCAAGCTGAAAATGCAATGTGAAAACCAGTTCAGAGCCAGTTACTCTAAGAGCCCCAGACCTGGAACCACAGGGAACCTGGGACAGATGCAACTGGGAAGGCAGAGGGTAGGCACACAAACCACAGGGAGGTGGGTGTCTGAGGCGGCATTCCCCACATCTGTCTAGCATTCTGTGTGTCTATTAAAAATAATGTCATTTTCTCTGAAAAGCAGCATTAAAGAAATTCCATTGTGGTCCAGAAAACTGCCCACAGAACCAAGTGGAAGACTTTATACCCAAAAAGCTACATAATGGAGACTACTTTCTGGAAGTTAAAAAGCAGATCCTGCTCTGCCAGCCCACAGAGGTCAAGTGGAGTGTTCTGTGACCCAGCCATGCCTGCACCATTAGCATTCCCTTCATGGGTGAGGACTGGTTACATGGTTGGTTAAAGCTTAACTAAATTGCTTTTCAGTGAAGCTACATAATTTTTCCTCCTAAAATTTATGTAGTAATAACTTCATAGAGCCAAAGGTAAGACCTGGAGATTACTGGAATGTGTGTCACAGTATTGGAGGGTAAATACAATTGTCCCTTAGTGTCCTCGAGATCCCAGGACCCCTCAAGTAACAAAGCCTTTATATAAACTACACCCAATCTTTCCATACCCTTTAAATCCTCGCATTTGTAATAGTTATGTAAATAAGCTGTATTGTTTAGGAAATAATGAAAAGGTACAGTTGACAGTTTTTTAAAAATATTTTTGATCTGGGCTGGGGATTTAGCTCAGTGGCATAAGTGCCTGCTTTGCAAGCACACGGTCATGAGTTCGATCTCCCATACAAAAAAAAAATTTTGTTTTTTTTATTTGCAATTGGTTGAATCTGTAGGTGTAAACTGCAGATGGGGAGGGCAACTCTGGACCTGTATATAGAGCTGGAAATGAAAGCAAAGCAGTAAGGCCAATTCCTTCCCTGTGGATCTGCTTGTGAGAATGCATGTGAGGGAAGTCAGTAGCGCTCTAGAACCAGGACACAGGCCTGACATGGTCACCTAGATGGAGGTGAGGGATGTTGATGCAGTTCAGTCAGTTAACCACATGCGGATCCTATGGCCTCTCAGTCTGATTTCCTCGCCTTGAAAAAGGAAGGTCAGGACTAATACTGGATGGTGCCTGGGACTCTTTCATTTCATACTGGGAGCCACAAACCTTGACAACATGAAAGGAATTTGGCTGTAAATAGGAAGCCATAGCACCAGACAAGAAAACTACCAGCATCTCAACTAACTCAATTAGGAAATCTCCAAAACTCCAAAGGCCAAGACTGAAAACCCAGGACATCAAACTGGTTCCATCCATGGCTGATGTTAGAGATGCACCATTTTAGGGACAAAACAGAATTTCATTTTGTTCGGTCCATTTCCTTTTATATAATTACATTTTCACTGCCAAGCATGTACTCAATTCTCCTGATACCTGATCCTTCATTGCTGTAGTAAAATGTGTCCCTTCTAAAATTTGAATGTGGGCTGGGGACCTAGGTCAGTGGTGCTACACCTGCCTGGCAAGCACAAGGTCCTGAGTTTGATTTCCAGTACAAAAAAAAAAGGCAAAACAAAACAAAAAAATGATACAATTTAGATATGACCAGTGTGGTAAGAGGCAGGGCTTTTAAGAGTGAGAAGCCAGGACAGGGATTTAGCTCAGTGGCTTAAGCACCTGCCTGGCAAGCCCAAGGTTGTGAGTTTGATCCTCTGTACAAAAAAAAAAAAGAGTGAGAAGCCACAAGGACTTCTCCATTCATAAATTGAAGACCTGTATCACATATCTTACAAAGCATTTGGCTAACTTGCCCTCAAAGCTTCTGATGAGTAAAGATGCAGCAACATGGCACAATCTTGGAAGCACAGAGTGCCCTCACCAGACAACCAAACCTGCCAGCACCTTAAACATGGATTTGAGAATTGAGAAATTATAAATCACCCAGTCTCAAGTATTTTGCTACAGCAGCAGTAAACAGACTCAGATATCTACCAGTGTACACAAATGGTTTGAATGAACTGATAAGCACCACTCATCAAATCTTCCTGTTTCTGATAACTCCCCACCACCTCTCTTAACCATCTAATTAGTGGAGCACAGAAATCTGAGCCTTCAGCCTGGAAAAAACTTCTTCAGGAGAAAGCAAAGAAGTTATGGACATGTACACATTTCTTCTAAAACTCAAGTCATCCTAACTAATTAAAAAAGAACCACAAAAGTCCTCCTATAAGTTGTCACTGATGTGAAACTGAAGCTTGGAGGGGAATCCAAGCCAGAGCCCAATCTATGGAGCCCAACTGCTCTGTGGAAGTAACACTGAACTCTGCCTTTAGGATTAGCTCCCACAAATACATTGTCCTGTTGGTCTCTCAAACAAGTTAAGAGCCTTGGCCTGAATAAAGGGCTTTTCCAGCTCTTAATGTCTCCCCTAGTAAATTAGGCCTAGTAAATTCACCTGCCCATCTAGAAACCCAGTAGCCAGAGAGAACACAGGAGACACCTCTACATATGCATACACTGGGTTAATTTTATTTTCTTATTTTGTGGCTCTCTGAAGGAGCCTACATTAGGCACAATAGCAAAGTCATTTTCAAAGTCCTTTCCTCTAACTCTTTAACAATCTCTTTCCATTAATCATTGATAGACTCAAGGGCAAATGAAGTGATCACCACTGTACTCTTATTTCCTCCACCCACACCCTCCTCAGCTTCCGAAAACTAAAGCTAAACATTTAATTAAGGATTTTCATATAAATAATGCATGCCTAGAACCACAATCCCCATGCTTTAGACACCATAAGCAGTATTTAAACTACCAACAAAGATATCTGACTAGAAGAACTGGGATGGACCAAGATTTCTCAGCCTTGGCACTGCTGACATTTTGGGGTGAATCATTCTTTATGATTGGAAGGCAGGGGCTATACTGTGCAGCATCCTTGACCTCTACTCTTGGATACCAGTAGTACAGTTGTGATAACCAAAATTCAGACATTATCAAATGGCTTCTGGGAGAAAGGAAGCAAAATCTCCCCTAGTAAGATTAAGCCAATTTAACTGTGTTAAGAGAGTAGAAGCTTGCTTAGCTGACCGGCTTTTTAGTCTTAAATCTGCACAAATGTTTTCGAATGCTAATCACATTCAAGAGACTCAATTCTGAAACAGTTCAAGCCTATTAAGTAAATCATCTCTTTTTGGCCTCATTGTCCACCTTTCATGGTTATGAAATTTGCTGTCCATTCAACATCTTTAGCCTCATGAAAATTAAGTTCTAAGCATAGAAAACATCTAATTTGTGCTTAAGAAACAGGAGTGGCAGTAGGAAAGGTTGGGCCTCATTTTATAGTGCAACTGAGTAGTTTCTTTGGGGGTTGTTGCTTAGGGTTCAAAGAACCTTCTTGACGCATTCCTTTTGGAACCAAACCATGTTTACTTAGCTTTGAAGCAACCTATGGCTGTTTGACTGGGTAGTTTCTTTGAGGCTGTTGCTTAGGGTCCAAAAAACCTTCTTGGAATCGAACCATGTTTACTTAGCTTTTGAAGTAGTCTGTGGCTGCCAAGAATCCTCAGGACAGTAACTAAAATTGTTGGCTGGTATTTACTGGACATTTCTTTTTAATGTTACAAGGAAAGGAAAATTCAAACACCTCACTTCTTCATCTTATGACTTATTTTCATTCTTCCAATTATTGACCTTGTGGCAGATTTTTATGTCCAAAAGAGAAAAGAGAAGAAACATTTCTTCTATGACTCCTACTCACAAGTCATGGGATCTAACCATTCAAGTCAAATTTGGACCATGGTCAGAGTACTTCATTAGAAAATAAAAGATAAAAGACTGAAAACCATGAAAAGAAGAAGTCATCATTTGCCAAAGCTCATACTTATCTGGATCAAGCCAATTTATGTAACAAACTAAAAAGTGGATAGAGAATATTTACCTTGCAGACTGTAAAACTTCACCTCGAGAAAAACAGAAATATTTCCCTTTCACTTACTATGATATGAACTCCTCCCTCCAAACAAATGTGCCTTACTAAATTCTCAGTGGCTTCATCATGCTGAGAGAAATCTTAAGATGACCTGTTTTCCTGGTCAGATGCATTACAGGTAATCCACCATTAAGTAATCCTTTCAAAATGGCCTATTTGACCATTTGAAAGTTTAAGGAGCTTTCCACTTCCACAGTCCTATAATGACCTTAATAACCAATTCAGGGTTCACTAAAAGTACTGGTCAAACATCAACACTGTCACACCTTGGAAGAGCATGTCACCAAGCTTTTGATTCCAGGACAGCAGCAGACTCTTAGCACTCTGAGTCCTGCACCCCTCAAAGAGTAAAGAAGGTCCCATGCCATGACAAACCTAAACCAACCCTGGTTAAGGTCTCCGTCAAGGAAAAAAGAGGTCATTGCACCAAGACAGACATTTTTAGATCATTGCTTTATTTCACTATTGTTCAACAACAAAGTTCATTCCTCTCAAGATGGATCTTGAATTATTCCTTGTGTTCTCGTCCTCATTCTGAATAAAAAAGGTAATGAAGAAAAAGCCTGTACTTTTGGAGACCTAGAATCTTATTTATGCTAATAAGCTTTTGACTGCAATTTCCTGTTACGATATCTCCTGCTGGCATCTTGGTGGTCACATGGAGCTCCCCACCCTCCAACGAAGATGGCTGTCCACAGTTACCACCGTTGAAACCAAAAGTAAGTGTTGAAAAATGCACCTTTTACAATAAAAAAGTAGAAACCAATTCAATTTCCTTTTGTTTTGTTTTGTTTTTTTTTACGAATATAAAGTTTCTTGTAAATATGTACAGTCTTTAGAGCTAGTTCTTTCTATATAGCAGGAAGCATTTCACAAATGAGACACACAATATACATTTTCAGGGCTCAAGATGCCCATTTCTCATGGAGATCCTAAATGAAACGCCAAGACTGAAAGACCAATTATCAGTGACCTTTCCAAATACTTGTGGACCAAGAGACAATAACTTCAGCAAACATTGAGTCGGATCTGCCCTGGGGGAGAAGGGGAGGGAAGATGACCCCAAAGACTCCAAGCAACACATAAAACACAACAGCAGGACACTTGCCAAAGGTGCTATGACACGGAGGTTCATGAGCATTTCAAACAAGAAAGCACTTAGGTTAAGAGACGAGCAGGAAGGAGCCAGTATTTAGGCCAGGTTGCAATCTGGAAAGTGACCTGAACTGTGGACATCAGGGTTGAAGACACAGTCACGTTCACCTGCCGCGGTGGAAACGGCTCTACCATTCAGCCTACCTAGGATGTGCCTTGGTTGTTGAGGCTTAAGAGTCACAGAGAATCCAAAGCAAAAGAGGCCTTGTGGGAGATTAAAGGCAGAAATAAGGCCGCTAGTTAGCTTGCCAACTGCAAAGCCTCTAGGTTGGTTCTAAACCACTTGCCAGGAATCTCACACTCTGAAAGAGGGCAGAGAGAAACAGGGTGAGCCGCACTGCACCTAAGGGAGATTTGCCAACCCTGTGGGGCTGGAAGAGTTGAGCTGCGGCTTTTCTCTCCAACATCCTGGTCTTAGGTCTAGCTCTAGGGAAAGGCTTATTTGGGAAGTCACAGTTTTGTGGGGTAGAACCGTGCTAGATCTTGTGTGAACACAGAGTCTTCCACGCGGAACTCAGCAGGGAAGTGTGAAGGTCGGAGTGGAAACTGAGTGAGAGGAGGTGGTTTGCTGAAATCCTTCTCTGGTCGTAAGGCTTGAGCGTTTTGTTTGTTTGATCAGTGCTACAGGCTGCAGCTTATTGTGGCCAGTTAATTGGCAAGTCATCAGACGGTCTCAATTTGGCGGGAGCTATGGGATGGTATCAGTACATTGGTAGAGCAACCCAGGGGGTCAGTCAGGTCAGGGGACAGCACATGCAGTGAACCGCCATGCAGAGCTCCTGGACGAGTCTCCTCCCCGTCCCAGAGTGGGGAGCAACACACTATCAGAGACAGGAGGTAGGTGCCCTGTCCCTTCCCCAACCCCAAGGCCCATTAATGCTGGGCTTGGAGCAAGTCTATTGCATGCTTTCCTGGCCAAAGCCACACGGACAGCGGGGACAGCAGGCTGGGTAGATGACACTGAGGGGCGGGGAAAGAAAGCTCAGTGAGGTCCCTTGGCCCCAGGTCACTGCCTCCGAGCTGAGGCCTGATGACCTCCATACATTCTCAGCTGGTGGGAGGGGAAGTGTTCAAGGCCATAAAAGGCAATGAAAACAGTAAACATTTGGCTATGATGTCACCCTGGGTAAAACAGGGCCATCTATGAGAATGGACTGGAATAAGAATGAGCTACATGAATGCGGGAGGTTAGCCAACTGATGGGGACTCTTGTACACTACATTTCAGTGGCAAAGACCTGAGGATGTGATCTAAGCTAAAAAGGACTACAACAGGAAATACATTGCTATTCAAATCTATTAAGAATTCTCTTGTCTTAAAAAAAAGAAAGAGAGTGAGAAAAAAAGAAAAAAAATAGGGAAAGAAAAGAGATGAAACCAAAAGAAAGACCAACCAAGCCTAGGGTCTTGAAGTAGCTATTTAGTAAGATTCTAACCACATAGTTAGTATCTGGTTGGTTCCTTAGATGAACTGGTACAGGCTAGAGCTAGGTACAAAAGTTTATGAATGCTCTGAAAGAGTAACAAAGTGCAAAGAGGATGACTGCAGGAAGGTGCCCAGAGGAGGCACTGAGCACTGACAGCTCCAAAGAGCCTCAGCCACCTGCACCTCCTGGAGACAGAGGTGTCCGTGCCGAGGTGGGTCTGGGCCTAGCTGTGCCATGGGGCAGCTGAGTGGACAGGTGCTTGGGTCCCCTGCAGCAGAGTTCCATAGTGTGTTTGGTGTTTTCCTGCAAACTGAGATGAGGAGTCGATTTTTCTGGCTGAGATTTATACTGAAGACTGGTCCCAGACCTAGGAGCAAATAAAAATGAGGGGGGAATTTTAGCCTTCAAAGCCAAAAACTGCTGTGCTCACTTTACAAAATCCAGACAGGGATTAGTAGCACTGTTGATTTGTCCATTCAGCTGTTAACAGTAAGTCCAGGGCAGCATTATCAAGCATCACTGCCTGAGATCAATCAGGGAAAACCATTGAAAACTCTCAAAACTATGCGCGCACACACACACACACACACACACACAGTTTTACTGGTAAATCAGAAGGAAAAAGAAAAACAATTTGGATGGTTTTTGCTCCTTTCTTTTGCAGCAAAGTGCCAAGATTAAGCTGTGAGCGACATTAGAAGGAGAATGCCACCCAGAAAATCAGCTGCGTGGGGCAGAAAGGTAGTTGTCCAGGCCACAGCGGGCTCACGAGACTGGCTTTCCTACAGAGGAGTCACCAAACACTGGGCCATGTCCTGCACATAGGAGCCCTATGCAAACACATCCATCTATCGCCTCAATCACTAACCTAAAAACTAAAATCACACGGGTAATACATGAACGTGATTTTAAAATTTTCAAAAAGTTCTTCTAGAACCAAGTTCTTCTAGGAGGTAAACTTGAGTTTTTCTGTATGACCTTTCAGAAAAAATCCTACATATACCTGTGTGTGTGTATTTGTATGGGTCTCTGGAAAAAGGACACAGAACACTTTGTATAGCATGCTATCAATTGTTTAAAATGGGGGGAAATACATACACATTTGTTTGTGTGTACAGAATATCTCTAGAAGCTGTAACTCATCTTTAGGAAAGAGAACAAGGTACCCACTGATACCTACACATGTATGGTCCTTCTTGTAATGACACACACATTACCTGATGGCTTAGGAAGCCCCTTTCCTTAAATGAAATACAGTTTCCTCTTAAATTTGTGCCCCACGAAGGCTGAATTCCAACAGTACAATCCCTTTTTACAGCAGTGGCCTTGAGGGAGTCTCAGCTTCCCAGGTCACCCCTCCAGCCTCAGGACGTTGTCTCACCTTGTTAACCTGGGACAGTGGGGTCCTCACAGCTCCCACAGGCAGCCGGCCCCTGCTACTGTCTTCGAACAGCCTCCCAGGGGACCGCTCCCTCCGCGTGCTCAGCATCCGGCCCGGGGACTTCTCACGCTCCAGGGGGCGGCCGGGAGACTTGTCCCTGCGCAGCTCTGTTCGCCCCTCACGGTAGCGGTGGGGTGTGCTTGGCTCTCGGGGGTGGCTGGGGCCTTCAGGTGGTGCTGGGCTGGAGGCCACACGCTTGGTGATGTGCTCATTGTACGTCGGTGGGCCTCGCTTATTGGGGCTGCTGAGAACAAGACAAGGAAATGGAGAGCTGAGGAATCACAACCCCAGTGGGGCACTTCCTTCTCTGAACAGGCCCCATGCTCCAGCAACACCACTGTTTATTAGAAAGCAATCAGACCTGGAATTCTGACTTTCTGTTTGGTTTATTTTAGGGGTGAAGAGAGGGAAAAGAACGAAGATGATGACAACAACCAAAAAACCAAGCATCCTGGTTGCAAGGCATTTACTGTATACCTACTGTGTGCTGGGCCCTGTGTTGAGCTCTTTCCACACACTTCATTATCCTCTGGTTAAATCATCACCACAGTTCTATGAGCTACAAGCATGACCCTCTGTGTACAGGCAAGAACAAGGAGACAGATTAGGTGACTTGCCTGAATGGCAGAGATGGGATTCCAATCAAGATCAGTTTGACATCATAATCCTCATACTGTGTCCTACTGACCTGGTATTTTCCAGAGCCAAGAGGACACAGAAGGAAGTTGTCTTTTAAGGGTTAACCCTGTAACAGCTCAGATGTCAGGGATCTACCAAGGCCCTCAATGCAAAGCAAGAGCTGGAAAAAGCGTGTGCTTGTCAGGTGCCACATACAGCCCACAACTGGGCCTGGTATTTGGTCGTCTCTCCCTGAAGGCAGCTTTCCAAGAGTCTCTGGCACCTGATGTAGACATGGATGCTCAGAAAGTTGATGGTTCTCAGTCACTGCGATGACTGACAGGCTGTAAAGATCAGGCCCAATGATATAGTTAGGAAACTTAACAGGACAGACAACAGTCTAGCTATCTTGAAGTGTCCCTGGCTTCCAGAGGCTGATAGTTAACAACCAGTTTTATTTATTCTGTGTGTATGCATGCATGTGTGCATGCTGCTTGGAATCAAACCCAGGGCTTCATGCATACTTGGCAAATGCTCTATCTCTGAGTCATGCCCCAGGTCCCCTTTCTATATGACCTATCCAACCCTCCACTTGGTGCTGCCTTGCATATTTCAAAAAAAGAGTTTACCAGAACCATGGCCCTAAATATCTCTCTGAAGGAGCCAGGTGCAGAAACAGAGACTCTGGTTTCTTCCTGCTTCCATTTATAAATGGTCAGTTCAGTATAACTGCACGTCATTCTCTTACTTTCCCTGCAACTCTAACTTGTGGAACTGATTTGAATAAATGCTCAGAAGGCCAGTATGCTCCTGTGCTGTCTGTGCAGCAGTAAAATTTGAAATAACTCAGACTTCAATGTCAGGAAATCAAGGTTAATATGCACCTCTAGTCATATAGCTTTGAGATATGGAAGGCACATAAAAAAATTAAGTCCAAGGAGAAGAGTTACATTAAGCCTATTTGTAATGGGAGAGAAATTATAGAATGTGTCTGCAGGGACCCATCGTAAAGCAAGTGGGGAGGGTGCTCTCTGCCCGAGGGAGGCTGGCTGGCTGAAGGAAGGCCATTCAAGACATCGGGCTTTAGATTAATGGGAGGAAAGAAAACACTCTTCATCCAAAGCCAAGTGGGAAGTCTTCCATCAACATATCCATTAATGACTAATGATCTACAACATCCATTCTGCAAAGAGTTACGTTTTCTGCTTTGCTAAACAGACCACGATAATGAGGCCTGCAGTGAATCACACCCAGCCAAGGCAGCCTTGGCTGATCTGCCCAGAACAGTCAGCAGCAAAAGAACCACTCTATAAGGTAACGAAGAACTAACTGATTTTCCAGACATGCTTGGCAGCAAACAGGGAAGCAAACACATTATTTCTACCCCTTGTTCATGACTTCTAGAATCATTTTCAACTACAGATTAAGCAATTGCCTTCATGGAAGCCATAAAGTCCCAAAATCAAGGTGTCTGTGAGGCAATGGAGGAGAAACTCCTAATTATAATTTGATCTGTTTCTGGCATGTCTTGAAAACTAGTCAAAGAATGAGACAGCTCAGAGGAGGAGGATGGAGGACTGGGAAGTCTCTGTGAGGTAGGATCAAGCCAAAGGACTTGGGAACATCCAGTGATTAGCACTCATTTTTCAGTAAGTTTCTGGGATTAAAACTTGATGACCAAACATTTCTAATTAACTCCAATACAACATCAAAAGAAAGTGGACTTGTCAGAACATAGTGACAGAATATTAGACAGATATCTGCCTTTTATAAGTGTTTTGTGTCAGGCTGGGCCTGAGAAAGACTTTTCCAATAAACACGGTGGCCTCTACAAACAACAGGAATCCATGCCCTCAGCAAACAGAACTGATGGGCATACAGAAATTTAGGACTGGACCTGCAGTCTGCCTGACACGGGAAGACCCAGCCTTACACACACACCTGTGCTGATCGTCCTTGCAGCTGGACCTCAAACATTCCATCCAGCTTCTTTGGGACTACTATGACCCTCAGCCCCAAAGCCTATATATGCACGTAGTCTCCCCTCCAGATACTTGCTGATATCACTCCAATTCTGGCCTGCCTATTTATAGATGGAATTAAATCAAGTCTTTCTAACAGTCTCAAACTCCGAGTGTTTCCTCGATGCGTCACTAATTAACATTTTGTAATGGAGCCGGTTCCTCCACCAAAATATGAGCCCCTGAAGAATAAGGAGTTTGCGTTTCCTACCTCTGTGTCCATAGCCCCAGACATCACACCTAGCCTGGCAGGGGGGATTCATATTTAGAGGGTAAATATGTGGGGCTGGTAAAAGAGCCCAGAAAATTAAAATTCTACACTGATTAAATACTCCTCTGAGTTTAATAATCTCAAATGTTTTGTGGACCAAGGCCTCCAGCTTTCTGCACATCCACCTGGCTGTGGCTCTAGCTCCACTCTCTGTGTCAAGACAAGGCCAGTGCCACTTCTAACACGGCTGCTGAGATGACAAACAGGTGCAGCCTCCAGGGAGGAAAAGCCAGCAACACCAAATGATGTAAGTTCAGTCATTTACCCCAGCAACAGAGTAGAAACAACTTAACCTTCCACCGATGAAGGAACTAGGAACTAGCTTCGATAAACTGAGGCACAGCCATGCAAAACGATGCAATGCAGCCATTAAAAAAATGAAGAAATGTTTCATATACCAACATAAGGCCATCTCCAGGACACACTAAGGCACAGAAGAACATACAGTGTATGCTACATTAGATGGACACAGAAGAGCATTTCCAGGATGACAAAGGAAAGGCCCCTGAGAATCTGTTTCTCCATACAAACAACAGGGTTACTGGTAAAAATGGCCAAAATCAACATTCAAAATTGTGAAAATACAGTTCTTTATTGATGAAACCAAAAAAAAAAAAAGCCCCTGATTATTTGGCACTCCCGCTTTTCCAGCTAGTACCTAGGTGGCTCGGTGGTTCAGTGGCAGAGTACGCCCCTCACTTAGGCAAGGTTCTCGGTTCAATCTCCAGTACACCAAAAAGGAAACAAACCACATAGACCAAGTATGTTGTAAAAACCGATTGCAACAGTTTGAACACTGTTTGTCTAGGAAAAACAACCCAATGGCAGAACAGCAAGCTCTGCGATACTTTGACCTGTCCTGTACCCATGCCCCTCTCTAGATCTGTGGTAAAGTTGAAATCCACAGACTTGTAATCACACACAGCAGCTATGAAAGCAGTTTAGCAGCCACTGGAGGCAGTAGGTAGAGGTTCTTTAGAAAACTGCCAACATCTGACCTGTCCAGGAAAAGACTCATTCTCAGAGCATGTGCGGTAAGAAAAGCCCTGTGCCCAGGCAAAGAAGAGCAGAAAGAACTCAAAGGTAGCAAGCGCCTCTGGCAATCAGACCAGATGGGGAAAACAAGCTTTCTTTTAGGGGTAATAAAATTGTTCTAAAATTAGATGGTGGTGATGGTTGCACAAATCTGTGAATTTACTACAAACCACTGAATTTACATTTTAAAAGGGAGGTTTTACACCATGGAAATTTGCGGCGCCCTTTTCTGGCCATGCCACGTCCTAGTTCATCCACGCCTTGTGACAATCGCTTCTCCAGGAAAAGGACACCGCATGTGGGAATTGGGCGCGGGGATCTTGGAATGTTTTGTACTGATAATTGTAATTTGTGTAGTTCACATGTGTATGTTTTTATGTAATGCTCAATATGGAGTCAAGGGTGGAGACTCCAGGGGGCTTGCTGGGGGCCCTCTAGATAACCCCTTTGTGAGGACTGGTTGTGGGGTTTTGCCTTCTGTGAGTAGTATGAGAGAGTTTATATAGAGGCTTTAAATGGGAGAGCTCATGGAGGAGGATTTGCGGGGTTCCTGTGAGACAACTGCCCTGAGACACTGGACAGGCAGCCAAAGACGGGCAACTAGGACACATATGTTACACCACCGGCCACCTAAGACAGGCACAGGACCTATTGCTGTCCTGCAGGCCCATGACGGGTAAGGCCTGGTTGGGTTCATATGAAGAGTCCTTGACCC
>PVLA01007971.1:0-96027 GCA_004027455.1 Hydrochoerus hydrochaeris | reverse complement strand
AGGGGAGGGGACCCAGGGATGAAGGAATGTACTACAGGGGAGGAGGAGGCCTGGGTCCTGGAAAGAAAGCATCACTGACGTTCTGCAGAGATGGAGGCAGCCTGAGAACCAGGTGGCAGAAGAGGAGAACGAGAGTGGCATCCCAGTGGGACACACAGCCCTGTCGGGGACACGCGCGGGGCCAGCTGGTCTCGCCTTGCGGTCGGTCCAGGACTCACCTCCGCCCTTTGCTTTCACTGTCCTGCGCTCACTGTTAGCCAGGGCTCCTCTCTTCTCTGTCTTCTATGCCCCCCCTGCCCACCCCACCCAAGGGCATGCTGGGCCAGTGGGCGCCACCGTGTCCCTGCCCAGCCCATAGGGCTGCCTCGCGTCCCGTCCTGTCCTGTCCTGCTGCCCCAGGAGCGGCTCCCAGCACCATCTGCTGCTGTGCCCCACGAGTGTCGCAGGCCCCTCGCCGCTGGGAGCACCTCTTCCTCCTGATCCTCTGGGATCTTACTTGGTCCCCGAGAAGCCTGGGGAACCGCCCTGCTTGGTTCTGTGGCTCTGAGCCCTAGGTACCTGGGGAATCTCAGCGTCTCCTCCTTCGTGTGCACCCGTGGTATTCCAGGTGTACCGGGCCGCAACAGGGGACTGTGTGCATTTTCACACTGTTTCATTATGTCTTGAGAGACAGCACTTAAAAAATTGAAATATCTACACAATTTAAAGGTGGTCGTAAAATCCACGTGTATCTATATCATTCCTATGTACCTGTGCATGTTTGCATGTGTGCACTTATTTTTAAATATAAATTCTTTGAGTCACTGGAACTGACAGAAAACCATGAGGTATCTGATTACTTTACTGGAAATGCACATAAAGTATTTCTGTGCCTAATGAATATTAACTAGGAAATCGTTGAGTGAATTTTCAAACTATCTCCTACTCTTATCATCTGAATGTTTTCCTTCTGGTAAGTTGGACCCTTTGGAAGCCACCACACTGGAGACTTTGATAAGTCACATTTTCATGAAATACCTTGAAACTTCACCTCGAGTTGCCCCAAAAGCAGCCCGGCCAAGCTGGCTTCTGTAGGGTTTCTGAAACGTGGCTTTCAGGACACCACAATGGTGCCTCTGTGTAACTACACGGGGAAAACAAGGCATCAGGAAGTCTCTTCGGCTTCGGGTAAACTAACCGCACTGCTCTGGTTGAAATGAGAGTGAAGTACTCTTCATCCTGTCCTTCTACTGGGTTGGAAAAACAGTGAAAATTAAGCTTACAGCAAACGACTACAACAACCCTGGCAACTCTGCGAAACACAACACTTTCTCCCACTCCCACGCCGGCCTGAATCTGCATCTATATCCCTACCTACGGCTCTGTGCACAACTCCTGGACTAAACATTTAAAACAGGGTTTGTTTTGATAGAAAGCTGTATGTCTCGGAGAGTTTTTCTGCTTTAGCGACACAAAATTTCTGGACAAAGACACTTTATTTGATTTCTTCAAACTTCCTCACAAGGGAAGCACTGCCTGCAAGGTGTTTCATTCAGCCGCAGACTGAGGCCACAAAGGCCTCGATGGGGACACTCACAACAGACGCAGAAATCAAAGCAGCTTGGCTATGCCCGGGTGCACTCCTGTGATCCCAGCACCCTGCAAGGCCGACGCAGTGGCACTGGGAATTTGAGGCCAGCTGGCACTACACGGGGAGTTCAAGTGTGCGGGCCCTGGGTTCAGCCTGCAGTGCTGCATAAAAGAAAAGAAATAAAGAAAACAAAACCTGGGACTTCTCATCTTCAGACATTGCCCTTTGACCAGGGATCGGAGGTAGAGAAAGGAAAATGTATTAGACAAAAATTCCACCAGACCCGGGCTGCAGAGGTGCCTTGTGATAGAAGAAACCTGATCTTTAGCTTCTCTGGGTGACACTGAGCCGCAGCCTCTGCTTGGGGCCAAGTCAGTCTTTATGCTAAAGAGACAGAACTGAAGCCCATGGTGCCGTGACATGGAGAAAACACGCATTTGGTTTCACCCCCTTTCCTGGCACACATCTCTCAGGGCCTTGGGTGTTTGTAGCATCTCTGGTTTCAGTGTTGGGTGTTTGACTGCATCTGTGACACCGCATCCTAGCGGTGGACATTTCTGGGTGACCCAAGGCCCTTTGTTCTAGGGGGTGACACTCGAGTTGCAGCCGTGATGCAAAGCTGAAGATGTCAAGTTCCACGCCGTGTTTCCAGGAGAGGGAGAGGACACAGGGTGGACTTCATGGTCCCTGGTGCTGAAATCACAAGCCCCCCCCCGAATTTGGGCTTTGCGGGGTGTCTGTAGGTGAAGACACCTTTGCACATGGAAGGGGAGCCCAACCCTTCTGGGCCAGGAGCTCCTGAGGTGGGGGACCTTCCACACAGCCCCCGTGCACCCCTCCTGCTGGCTGCCTGTCCACGCCTTCTATCATTTAAAGAATGACCTGGTGAGTGTCAGTCAGGGCTTCCTGGGCTCGCAATCAAACTGAGGAGGGGTCTTGGAGGCCCTTCATCCTTAGCCACTTGGTCTGAAGTCCCAGAAGCCTCTGCTCACGAGTGGCTCCCGGAGTGCGGTTGGTTTGGTGGACAGAACAGGACCCGGTTGGGCTCCGAGGCCATCTCCAGAGAGAACGTGTGGGCATTGAATGGAACCACAGGACACGCGGTGAGAGCTGGGGACTTGTTGGGTGTGGGACGTGAATACCCAAGCTCCTGTGACCAGAGTGTCTGTGCCAGGGGTCAGCAGGAGAGGACAGGATCGCTTCTTCCTACTAAGCGTTTGGTGCCAGAAGAGCGATACCGAGAGCGGTGTGCATATCCAGGAGGAAAGCCCCAGTCCAGTCGCTGGTGATGCCTCCTGCCAATACACAGACCCTCAAGCCGACAGCCTGGGGTGGACTGAGCCTGGAGCAGGGCGTGTATGGCTGTGGGTGTTACAGCTGATGGAGACACCAGCTCAGTCTCTGGGGAGGCTTGGGAGCCTGGTGGTAACACAGATGAGGTTGTCCTGTGTCACCATCAGCAGGTTCATCTCTTTCAACAGTCACGCAATCCCAGGGCAACTTCTGTCCCAAGGTTCCACACACCATCTGGTGGCTCCGCCCAAGGGCAGAGCTCGGTGGGTCCCAGGAGGTCCCGGAGGTCCTGTCCAGACTGTCACCTTGCAGAGGGCCTGAGTGAGCTCACTCCAGAGTCTGATGGGTCCCCTCGGAACCCGAGTTCACGGTGTGCCAGGTGCAGTCTCTCTGGCAGCTTTGGTTTGTGAGTAGGAGGCACTGAGAAGCCCAGCCGTGAGGACCCGGTGAGTGTAGATGCGGCAAATGGGCTGCCATGGCGCTGCCTGTGTCACAAAGGAGTTCATGCATATTCATGCATCGTGCACTGACATCACAAAGGAGTTCATGCATATTCATGCATCGTGCACTGATGTCACAAAGGGGTTTGTGCATATCCATACCTCATGGCACTGACGTTCTTTTTTTTTTTTTTAATCAAAATGCCAGCATCATTTTTCCTAAAAATTAACATTTTGATTCTTACATTTCCGTAGAAATACAGAAGAGTCAGAATAGTCTAACTTTGATAACGGAACAAAATTAGAGCTCTGATCCTCCCCAATCCCATGACTTATCAAAAAGTCACACCAGTCATGACAACACGCATTGATATCAAAACAAAACACCATGGTACCAGTATGAGGTCCCAGCATAGACACTCACATAACAGGCGACTGACTTAAGGTAAAGATGCAAAAGGAGTGACGTGGAGGAAGGATTGTCCCCTCATAAGTATACTGGGTCCATATGCAAAAAAACCCAAACCTTCTAGCTCATCAAAACTTTTTAAGGCATCCAAAAGTCAACTCAAACTGGCTCACAGTGGTTAAAGTAAAGGCGGGTGTGGCCTGAATCTTTGCTTTGGCTGAGGACAGTGTTTCTGGGACAAAAACAAAAACAAAACAAAACAGACTGGGACAAGGTGTAGAAGGGTAGGCAGCATCTACAGAGGTGTTCAGTGAAGGGAGGCACTGAATGTCCTTCTGAACAGGCCACATGGGTGACAGGGGCCATTACGGTTCTTTTTATTTAACTATCTTAACCATTATGTATATATACCTACATATATACATGATTTTTCTTTCAGCTTGTCACACTAATGAGACAACATGATGTTTACACATGTGTATCTTATTTATTTCACTAATAAGTATGTTCTGAAGGCGTATCCATCTATCTATAAACGTGTCCAGTTTATCATTCTTTATGGCTGAGTAGTATTCCATTGTGTAGAAATATCATATCTTTTTTATCCATTAGTCAGTTGATGGGAATTTAGGTTGTTTCTAAGGTCTGGCTGCTATAAACTGTGCTGCTGTAAAGATAGATGCACATATATCCCTGTGGTATGATATTTTCAATTCTTCTGGGAAAATACTCAGAAGGGGATGCTGGGTAGCATGGGACCTCTAATCCTAGTTTTCTGAGCAATCTCCACCCAGATTTCCACAGGGGTTGCACCAGTCTGCACTCCCCCAATAGTGGAGAAGTTTCCTTTTCCCCCACAGCCCCTCCAGCATTTGTTATTGGTTGATATCTTATACTAGCCATTCTTTCTGGAGTGAGATGGAATCTCAGTGCTGTTTTAATTTGCATCTCTCAGGACCAGCACTAATGTCCTTTCCCAAAGGGAGGACACAGATGAGAGAACAGCTCCGTGCCTCCCCAGGGTCACCGGCAGGACTGTGTCTCTGCATGATAGTCCGGGCCAGACAAAGCTAAGAGCTGAGCTGGCCGAGTTGGTGAGGGAAGTTAGGCTTTTAGCTCCAGCCTCCCCACCACAGCGGACTGCTGTCTAGCTTTGCTCTCACTGAACTCAGCATCTGTAGCTTCCGGGAGCCTGATAGTAACAGGCAGGCTTTGCAGCTAGCACAAAGGGACACATTTTTGTGAAGAAAATTCCAAGAAGAGATGGATTGCAGCAGGCCGTGGTAGCCAGTGTAGGCTGAATGGAGAAGGTAGTGGAACCTCCACCTGCAGCGTTTTCTGCTCCACCAGACGCAATGTAGGACTCAGTAGAACTTGGCCTTCCATGCAATGGATACATCCCAATGGGGAAATGAAAAAACACCCTAGTACCTGTTACAGTGACAAGGCTGACTTTGCTCAGCACTATGTCGATGATGCAGGGTATCCAGAGATGGGCTTTTGCAGCAGGAGAGAGCGTTCAAACGTCTTAGCTCTAAGTGTGTTCACTTTTCATATGAAATGTAAGTTTATCTTGGCATCCTGTACGTTTGTTTGCTAAACCTCACAAAGGTCAGGACCTGAGAAGATCCCCAAAGGAGCCAGGAGACCCCTGTATTTAAGAGGTGGCAGGTGGAGGAGGGCTGACTGCGGGTGGCCTGAGCCATGTCTGAGCCGGAAGAACCAAGAACCGCAGCCCAGGGTGCAGGGCTGGGCCAGGAAGCTGGAAAAGGCGGAGGTGGCACAGCATCGTTCTCACCCTCCACAGGCAGAGGAAACTCACGGTAAGTGACAACCGTGGAGAGGGTGCTTGGGGGCCTCTGCTTCCCCTTCTCTGGCGGGTGGCTCCCTGGGTCCCAGATGGGAGCAGAATGGGCCAAGGACATGTCTGCCTGTCCTTCCCCAGCTTCCAGGTTCAACCCGCTGAGGAGAGGAGGGCAGATGGGAAGTGGAGCTGCACAGCTCCCCTTGTGAGCCGAACCGCAGAGCTTGCCAGGACCTTAGCTTCCCTGGAAGGGGAGGATGCACCGAACAGAGCCACACTGCCAGCCGAGGGGGGCACAGAAGCAACACAGAACACCTGGAATTTGCAGAAGGTCCTGCATTTACTCAGGTGTCAACTTCCCAGCCGCTCTTCACAGCTAGGTGATGCGCCCCACTCAGGATAAAATGATGGGGCCACATGGGGCAGGTTACGCAGCAAACACAGGTCACCCAGTCACAGGGAAATGGGCCCAGAGGAGCCGCAGTGACATCCAACGGAGACACTGAGGAAAGATCCACCAGTGCACACGAGAAGGAGAAAGTCCTGAAGGATGGAGTGTTCCCTTATCTCCTTCACTTCCTGCTAGGCCAGTTTTGTTTGTTTGTTCCTTCCTGACAGATGGATGTCATATGTGACAGTCAGTCCTTCTGCATCGCTGTGTTCAGGATCAGAGACACAGAGGAGAGTGAGAGGGGCCTCGGAGCAGAGCGGAAGGGACTCCAGTGACTCCGACGGTAAGGGCACGGGGAAGAGTGTCCTCCACCGTGTGCTGCTCCTTCGTCCTGCCCGGGTGCCCACAATGCAGCTCCCAGGGTCCAGGACTGAGGAGCCCGCTGCTCAGGTTCCGGAGCTGAGTCTCAGGGCTGCAGGGCAGTTGCATTAAGTATTTCCTGGCCCTCTGCCTCTGTTTTTACAATTCAATCATATTGTTTTACAAAGAAATAAAACTCATGCAAAATGAACAAAGATCCAAGGTAAATCCTAGTATCATGCAGGAGTCAGAGGCTGGGGAAGTGGCGTAGGAGATGAAATGCAGGAGTTGGGGGGAAAGGCAGGTGGTCCCCCCCAGGACAGTGGTCCCAGAGCAGCTCTTCAGTGACATGGTGGGTAATGATGTCTTCCCGCTGCAGGAAGCCGCTCGAGGACCCAATTAGTCCACACTCTGCAGCCAGGCTCACTGGAGCCTCCAGCAAACACCCAAGTCCTCCTTCTAAGTCTCCTCAGGTGATCTTCTCTCAACATTCACTACTAATAGGGCTCTGTAATTCTGGGTGTTTCTTAGAGGGAAATGGGAGACAATTAACCAGAAAAGGCACCAAGATATGTGTGCAACCAGGAAGACTTCTGGAATGTTCTCTTGTTTTGCTCCAATACACAGTATCTGTTACGAAGACTTCTGGAATGTTCTCTTGTTTTTCTCCAATGCACAGCCTCCGTTAAAATCACACCCGACGCAGCCTCAGAGGTGCCTTGACTTTTTTTAATGACCTATGACCTAAAGAGACTTTTTTTTGGTATGGCAAAAGAAATCACCCCCTCACTCCTGAAAGGCTGTCTGATTTTCCATTATACATAGAAGCTTGTTAACATCCCTTCTTGGCCACCTCGTAATACTGGAATGTTCTGTGTCAAAACAGGGGCATAAGCTGGTGTGTGAGGTCACCCCTGAATTCAAAGCAACACTTGTCACTCCCCAGCTGTGTGAATTTCAACAAAATCATGTGATGCATCTGAGCCTCACCTTACCAGCCTCCAGTCACGAAAATTTCACCGTACTTGTCAGGAAGCATAGGTAGAAAGTGCGCTCTGAGTCAGTATGTAGAAACAGAATGACTTTTCATAGCTCGCTATATTCCTTCCTGCCACATACCAGCCACTCACCTGTAGATTCAGGAATAATTCTATGACCAAATTATGTAGAATTAGAAATTGTTAACTAGGATCAACCTCATACTCCTATGGTGTTTGCTTTCCTCCCTTCCTCCTTTCTTGAGCACTTCTTCTCTATTTCATTACTTTCTTTTTCTGATGAATTCCATCAAAATTAACATTGAAATACTAGGCTTTAAAAATACCAGAACACAAGCATTTTTTGAAAATTGTGAATTAAATCCTACATTTTCATTTAAGTCTTGAAGGTAGGGAACAAATGAATGATTCTTCAAAATCAGTTTGTTTAATTGCTTAGCTTCAGTTCTGCATGCCTAATGACCTAAGTATCTTGTATAGTTTCAAAAATTCCAAGTAAAATGATTCAACTTATAGGAAAAGTATATTTAATCAATGAGAACTCAAATGAAATCCATTAGGTAACTCAATATTTAGAAATACGAATCCTAGAGTAAAACAAACCAGCTCCAAACATCACGTGGAAACTCGGAAGGAGGCTGAAACCTTGTCAGTGACCGAGGCAAACCGTCAGTGTGGAACTTGTGGGAGCAGAAGACAAGGCAAGAGCTACAGAGGTGCGAAAAGCAAAAGCCCGGAAAGTCTCGCTTATTGAATGACAGAGGTGTTAGTGAAACAACTTCTGACACATTTATTTTACTTGCTAATAACTGTCAAAGTAATAAAGGTCAGAACTTGTAAGATGATTGATCCTGTGCCTCTTGCAGATAGCAGCTATTTGCCGAGTTACAAGTATCATCTCAAACGAAAAGCAAGAACTTTTATTGTAAGAGGAAGAAAGTCAACACGTGCAGAAAAGGAAAGATAAATGCACTCATTTGGTGAGCTCCTTTGAGCTGTTGACCTTTGACCAAGCTATCAAAAGTAAAAGTGTCTATGAAGACATTTCGTAACAAAGAACCATATAATCCAAGTAGAAAATTACAGATTTATTTGACTTCATGACAAAAAGTAACAAAGTGAGCATGAGTTCTGAGAGTGTAAAAATACGGTAACAAAGCTGTAATGGCCCAAACAGATAAATTTCTTTCACATATCTAAGCTTTAATTTCTCAGGTAAATCTTGTAGAATCACATAGAAGCATACAAGCCTTTGCTGATCTATAAACAGCCATTAAGAAGAAGGACTTATCATTTGCTAGATTGTCAATCAGGTTAAAAAGGGGACACATCTTAGATGATCTGTATTTTAACTGTGTGAGCAGAAGTATGTTCTCTGTAGAAAGCTGGTTTATGTTGAATATTACTGACTCTTTCATGGAAATATTCTCACTCTGTTTGCATTGCCAATAAACTTTATCACTGGGGAAAAGCTTTTGCAAATAGGCAGTTTCTACCATATTCTCCCAGAATTGAAATAACTAAAATTTATCCATTTATACAGAACTTCGTATTCCATGAGCAGAATAACTCTGATAACTGCGAAATTGAAGCTAAAAGAGAAAACAAGTTGATTTTGATGAATTTGAAATATCTTTGCTTTCAGAAAAAAAACCACTGGTTAATCGCTTGCTGATATATTTTGAATTTAATGAAGAGATCATTGAAGACTTGATATGCATGTCATCGTATATATTTTCTTGAGTAAATAAAAGCAAAGCTGAATATAAAACTGTTTCTTCTCATTAATTTTCATAATTACCAAACATCTTGGTCCTGCATCTTGGAGTCAAGAGAGTTCTCAGTTGGCTTATGAGACTCAGCAGTGTTGCAGGTACCTTGGTTAGTATTTTTCTATTCTATCAGAAAATGCACATATATCTATATCTATATGTGTGTATGTGTGTATTTCTCTTTTTATGAATAGCTATAGCAGATACAGAATTTCACTTCATCTGTGTTAAAATGTTTGAATAAATTGTGGCATATCTGCCACTGAAATATTACAGGAGTGATACATTCTGAGATACATGGACTCAAGGGGCAAAATATCCATGATAGACCAAAAAACAGCAAACAAGGCAGTAATAAGACTATACGTGCTTGGGCTGGGGATTTAGCTCAATAGCAGAAGCACCTGCTTTGGTAAGTGGTAGGTCCCCAGTACAAAAAAAAAAAAGAAACAAAGAAAGGCTATACATACTTGTTTCTACAAAAATGAAAGGCAAGAAACACACACCAGAAACTCCTGAATTATTTTCATCTAGGAAAACACGTTAGATGTGAATTGTATTTCTTGAAACACACATTTTTGTAGAGTTTTGACACTTGAAAATAGATTACTATTTTAGATATGCAAAATAAAATGATGACAAAAACCACAAGAATAACCAAAACAAAATAAGAATTGGGAAAAGCTAAGGCCAGTGAAATGCAAACAGAAAATAACAAGCATCATTTTATTTCAGTGGAATAAAAATCACACCCAAGCAATTTAAGAATTAACATAGTTTTTGAACATAGTACTTACTCTTTATATAAACAAAAAAATAACAGTTTAGTTGTTTGAACTCTTGTGCCTACTTTGTTTTTTAATGGTTGTATTGACTAGTGATCATTAGGATTGAATAAGTAATTAGCTAATTGAGAATTGTCACTGTTGGAAGGTGAAGGGAGGGAGAAGCCGGAATGCACTGTGTGTTGCTAAATTACAGTTGACTGTGCATCTGGGCATATATGAGGTGTGATTCCAAACTCTGGTGAATGTTTAAATTAAAATTTTAAAAAATATTTCATTTGCGGGCAAATGGATACACCTGAACATATAATGTTAAGTGAGATGAATCAGACGCACAATCTTAAATACTGCATGATATGTCTCCGGAGAATAACTCAAAGTGTAAATAAAGATCAAAATAAAGGATTGACAGGAAGAAGTGGGGGCGATTTGCAGATAGGAAGTAGTCCAAGTGATTTGGGTGGGGACGCAGGGGTGTGGAGGGGAGGTGAAATGATTCAGATGTGGCATTGACTTGTACCAGTCACCCTCTCCGACTGGGGACATGCATTGTAAACATGAAGCAGGAACAGAAAGGCTACGAACAGCAAGACAGAGGGGGACAGGCTCCAGAGACAAAGCCAGGGGCTGGGGGCGGGAAGGAGAGTGAACAAGAGCTCAGATGTGCTCTGCATGCACACCTACACCTTAAAATGGATGCAAACCATGGAGTAAAACCTCCCACTAATAAAGTAAAATTAATAAAAATTTTAAAATTGTTATGATAAAGGACACATTTGCCCTTGTTCCCCTCTAACACTCCCCCTGGCTTTGCACACTCGTACCCTGTTACTCTGGTCACTTTCTGAAGCGGCTCTGGAGATGCTCTTTCCGGAGTGTCAGAATACCCGGCTGCTTGATGGTCTGACTCCATCCAAAGCTTCCGGCGGTTTCTGTGCAATATAAACACGAAGGTGCGTCTTCATCCGGTTTGTTCACAGGTACAAAGCAAAATGACCACAGAAAGTAAAGGTTTTCCCTTTGTTCAGGACATTAAGGTGGACATGACCGTGGGACTAGAGGAAAGAGGACCCGAGCTGCTTCAGAGATGGCCAAGGATGGTGGGAAGAGTGTGCTCACAGGAAGGGGAGGGTTCTGAGAGGGGCTTGTGGTGATGTGTCTTTTCCTGTATCAATTTTTAGAATGTAAACATCACCATGTTCTGTGACCACGCTCGTATTTCTGTTACTCTGTCTCTTGTAAACCTCCAGATACAGAACCAGAAAGACACAGGTGAGGGGACCTTCCTGAAGACAGGGGCCCTAGGTGGGGGTGAGGGCCTGAGCATGCCTAAGCTCTGGGCATCCGCACCCCAGCTCCCCCACACCTGCCCAGAGCTGGCTCTGCACGGCCTGGGCGCAGTTCCCCTGTTTACTGAGCTCCATCAACTGGACCCGGAGCAGCCCCAGAGTCCTCCGTGAGGGGACCAGCAGGGACTTCTCTTTTTTCCTCCAGAATACACGGCTTCAGGTACAGCCCCTGAAAAGGACGAAGTCCCCCCCTGACTTTTTGCTTAAACTTGGGTGATTTAGAGAAGAAATAACAGCATTCTCCAACAAAATGACAACACTTGTATCTTGGTTTTTAGATAATATTGTTCACTAAGAAAAACTTTAGCTGTTTGGGAAAAAAGTAGATTTCAGTGCTGGGACCAAATATGGACTTGACACCCAGATTAACCCAGAGGAAAGGGGTGCTTGGTTCAGTTTGTAGAGGTTTCGGTCCATAGTCAGCGGGGTCCAGGCAGGGCGGGATGTCGGGAGAGACAGTGCTGGGCAGGGCAGGCAGGAGGCCGACAGCCTGTCACCTCCTACCCATTCAGACAGGGTTAGAGCGGGGCTTCCCCTTTTCCACACCAGAATCATGCTGGATCCATCAGCGGGCGGCTTTAACTCTCATATCCTTCACCCTTATGCACACACCGCGGATCTAGCTGCCTCAAAGCTCAGGGCGCTGGGCAAGGCCATCTAGATAGAAGCTGTGACACCAGCTGCTGCTGGACTGCAGTCGTACCCTGGGAGAGTGCTTTGCGGGTGAAACTTGTCTTTATGTCTTAAATATATCAAAACAAGATTATTGCAAATGTATCTTTCACATCAAGACAGAAATGCAGGGAAAGCGTAGGTAAGCAGTGACAGTCATTTCAACAGTCACTCAAAATGAGATTCCAGACCTTGGGCCCCAGCCCACAGGGTTTTATTTCTGTTATTACAGCATTGTATAAACAGACTTCTAATGACATGGACCTTTTCTGAGGTCCTTCTTGCTTGATAATAGGTGTGAAACTTTGAGTTTGCAGCAGAAAATAGATACTAAAGACCTGACACGGCCTGGTTCTGGGTGACACAAATTAGTGAATACACAGAGGAAGCCTGGAGACAGTGCCCTGTGCGGAGACTCTGAGAACAGAAAAGTGAACCCAATAGGCAAACTGGGGACCAGCCCAGACTCTGAAGCTACTGAACTTTAGACCAGTCTGTTACTTTTTCCTCAGCCCTTACCCAGATTTCAACCCAGCCAATCTTCAGAGTTTGACCCAGGACACAAGTGACACGATTACTTGCATGGAAAATTCCAAGGACTATCAAAATAGCTCCCAGAACTAATGAGAGAATTTAATAAAGTCCCCAAACACAAGACTAGCGTGCTTGCATGCACGCGCGCACGCACACACACACACACACACACACACAAAGACTAGCACAAAAATCTATGTATTTTTATAGATAACCATGTAAACATAAAACTTAAGAAAGAATGTAACTTTTAACATCTCCAATAATAAAAATATGTAGGTATAAATATACAAATATGTGCATTGGATTTGCAAATAAAAGTGCAATTTATTTTGAAGGAAATCAAAGAACTAAGTAAACAGAACAGCAACAAACTTGCATTGAAAGTCTCCATATAGTAAATATGTCAGTTTTCTTTAAATTAATGTATAGATTTGAGTCAGTGCCAACCAAAATTTTACTAGGATTAAATCTATATCTATATCTACATCTATATGCATAAAAGGCAGAGGAACCAAAATAGTTGAAACCTTTTTTTAAAAAAGAAGAATAAATTTGGGGGACATAATCAGCAAATTAGCAAATTGACTTTAAGCTTTGACTCAAAACCATGGTGTGTAAAAAGGGTGCTGTGGGACATTAGACCCTCATACGCACTGATGGAAACAAGAGAGTCCAGGAACGGGCCCCACATTCATGGCCAATAGTCCTTTGGCACAGTCCCATCCCGGGGATAAAGATGTTTTTTTTCCACACAGGATGTTGAAATCTTCCTGTGTGAAACTAGCAAGGTCTTAGAAGAAAGACCAGGAGATGGCTTCTTAGACGCTGCATGAAATAAGACAAAAATATGGGTAAATTGGATTTCGTCAAATAACAAATAATTGTTTTCCTCTGTGAAAGACACTGTTAAGAGAAAAGAAGGCAAACTGCAGTCTTGGGGCGAACATCTGGAAGTCACAGATCTGTAGGTGTTTCTGTGTGCAATGCCTTGTGAGGATCCATTCAGATCCCTGCAGAGACGTGAAGCCCAGCATGGGCCATCCGTGGACACCAGGCAGCAGGAGCAGCGTTCTCGGGGAGCCAGGGGTCCCCAGGGCCTTTCCACAGCCACAGAAGACTCTAGTTAGAGACTCAGTCACCGCTAGATCATGATTAAAAAAAATGCCTGACTTTGGATAAAATGAATCCCAATTAATACAATAGGAAACCTCAAGACTCAACTGTTATCAATCCGGGATTTATTTCTGATCATATCAATTAATTCTTGATTAGGAAAATATAAGAGAGCAATGTTTTTCTTCTTCTTCCCATTTTAGGTGCACTGTAATCATTCCCCAATTCCCTTACTCTTTGCTTTGGTGCATCATCTCGAAGTCTGTAGGAGCCTGGTCATTTTTTCCTATTACGCTAACTATACGGGAGGACGCGCCGGCCCCAGAGAGCCAGGAAAGCGCAGCTCCACTGTTGCAGGAGCTGAAGCTCAGCTGGGCGTGAGTGACGGTTGTGGACGTCCACTGGACAGGGCAGAGAGCAAGAAGATAAATGAATTCCAGCCAGGGTGATAGCTATAATCACCCAGAAAGCACCAGCCAGCCCAGCGGTGGGAGCACATATTCCAGCCTGGCGATGCAGGCTGACGTGGATGCTGCCTTTGTGTGCTGTGCGGGCCGACTAAGGTTAAGTGCTGCTCTTTGCCAGATTAACAACACGGGGAAAAAAAAATAAAACTCACATTAATGGAAAGGTATCTGCCCTTCGTCTTAATTCTTCCTGACATTCAAAACCTTCATGTGTTTGATGGAGTCGGGCTCCATCATGGATGAATCTTGGGACGATGTTTTGAGTTCTTTGTATCCTGACTTGCTGGGAAACATGCTGGGTCCTTTATCCGACCTCATCCCCGATATGCCACACGGACCCTTACAGATGACCCCCTCGGGCTGTGAGTGGTACCACTGCCTACTTATGCTATGCACCCGTCTTGGCCTGCTTCCGGAGGGTTTGGTCCAGGAGCCTCGAGGTCACTTTCTCTGGACTTAGAGATGTCGGACACCATGTGCCCAGCCCCGTGGGCAGCTGGCTCCTGGGTATGGGGATCCTGTGCTGAGTCGTCACACAGGGCCTCAGTCCTACAGACTCACAGTCACTAAAACTCCGTCTTTTAGGAGAGATGCTTTGTCTTCCACCTGCTCTAAAACCTTGGACAGATTACGAACATCTGTACACTCTGCTTCCCTAATCTGTAAAAGGCCATGGAGTCCCATGGAGGTCAAATGACCACATCTGCAAATCATTAATGCCAGACTGATGCTGGGAGAGGGCATGTGAGTGGCATCACCCGAAATTAACCCTCTTTCCCTGCCCCACCACACTGGCTCAGACGTTCCAGCTTTGTCTGTTTTCTTCACATAAACTTGAACAGATAATTACAAACTTGCTGCGAGTTTTTCTTTGGCTACTCAGTCAACTACCCAGCTACATAATTTCTTTTCTCACGTGTTTATACTTGATTTAACATAACCTTAATTTGTTTGGCTATTTGACTATATATTTTATTTATATCTAATATTCATCTGTGTTTTACTAGGCATTCCAAAAATAATTGGACATCTATGTGTATTACTTTCAAGGGTCTAAATCCTTTGTGTCTTAAAAGAATGTAGCATGGTGTGGTAGGGCTGGTGGGAATGAAATGTCTTCATGTCTAATTTTATTAAGTAGTTCTTATGGATAATATGCTATTTATATCTTATGAAATTGTCTTGTGCTCATAAAAAAACAGAAGTAATATGTGAGTACACAGGTGCAGAATTAAGCTAAGTTTGAGAGCTAAATTTTTCGAGTAATTCTGGTCTTAAAAATTCTTAAATGAAATGTATTGAAATCTATAATGGACAAAAAATTCTGTGTGTCAGGAAGAATGGCCTTTATTGGGTAGGTGGTTTAATCTGCTGACTTTTAAATTGCTTTTTCTAGGAAGTTTTTAATTCCCAAATACAAGTAATCATAATTTTAGAAAACTGAATTATCTCAGAAAAATTTGTGATCGTACATTTTTATAGAAAACATATTAATTCAATTCAAACATTTACCCACTTATGTTTTTTTGATTTCCATATAATAATTGTATATACTTGTAAGATAGAGTGTGATTTGATTCATGTCTACTTTGGATAATAATTAAATGAAGGTAATTAGGGTACCAGTTGTCTGAAATGTGTGTCATTTCTTTGTGAGGGACACATCTGAAATCCTCTCCTCAAGTTGTTTTGAGATGTGTTATGAGATATTAACCATACTCACCCTCCTGTGCTATTAGGGAAAAGATAAACACTAACAGATGCCGGGGAGGGAGAGACAGCAACACACTCGTGGTGGCAGGAGAGGTGTGCATTACCCCAGCTCAGGAGTTGCCATAGAAAACTCCAAACAGAATCACAGTGTGATCTAGTCACCTTCTTTTCAACCAACTTTGAAATTCAGCTCTGGGCTCTCATTTTCCTCAGGTTACATTTGAACTGTATGTGCTTCTCCAGAGCACCACATCCAACTGGTTTTGCTCCTTTTCTCTCCCTTGCGTCCCAAGGGGAAACTTTTATATTACTGACTGGCACAGTCTGCTTTTGTTTCCATGCAGTCATTCTCTGCATCCATAACTGGAGTGAATTCTTAATTATTGATGAACTTGGGGGTAGACTAAAGGATTATTTTGGGCGGGAGTTGCCCAGGAGGCAGGACAGAGGCAGAGCTGCTCAGGAGTTGTCCTTTCATGATGGACTGGGACCTTGCACACTGAGGACAGGACTGGGATTGCTCAGATCTGGGCAGGGAATGCCACCCTGCTGGCCTTGGCCACACCGGTCTGGTCCTGGGTGCTTCCCGGGCTGGCTGCTCTCTCCATGCAAAAACATGCGTCCTGAATGTCCCCGAAGGCTGGGTCCTCAGGGTGGCACTGTTGAGGGGGACCCTTTGAGAGGAGGAGCCCATTAGGAGGGCTTTGTGTCTCTGGGGTCCTGCCCTGGAGGGGGGCCTTGGGACTCAGGTGTCTTCCTCCTCTGTCCTCTGCTCCCAGGTATACAGCATCGCCCCTCCATGGACCCCACAGTCTTGCTGCAGGTCCAAAGCACCTGGACCTGGATCAGAACCTCTGAAACCAGGATGAGCCTCTTCTGAGCTCAGGTGTTTGTCAGAGTCACAGAAAGCTGACTATAGGAGTAATCAGGCCCAGGTTCAATCATAGGCCCGGCTCTCCAGGAAGAAAGGCGCGGTGAGGTGGGTGTGGACTTCCTCCTTACCCTCCGCCAGCACCACACACGACAAAGGAAGGACCAGAATTAAGTCTCCTGGCCAAATACAGTGACTTTGTTATTAGTCTTAAGTTTTGAGATACGCATATAGTATTTCTGGAGGCAAACCAAGGAAAGAGAGAAGCCATGGATTTGTTCCTGACTGAAGAGGAATTTTTTTTTTTCAAAGGAAACAGAAGGAGGGAAGTAACAGAACGCACTTGGGTTAGGGTTTTCGGGCCAATGGACATGACAATCCGAGAGGACCTCCTGAGTAGGCTCACAGAACCCGGGGCAGGAGGGGCCCAGGCTGGGAAGGTCCTGGAGAGTCGCCTACCTGAGTCCCCAGTGAAAAGCTGAAAAGCACGCAGTCCAGGGTCCACTTGGCAGCAGCCAAGGCCAGGCCCGCTTCATCAGAGCAGGGCTTTTGCGGTCCCTGTCCTTTAATCCCCACTGTGAGCCTCGTGGGCGAGGCCTCCCACAAGCAGGGCCAGTCCTCAGCCGTGGTCGGCTGGTCTACATGCCAGTCATCTCTGGAAACGCCCACAGACAGGCCAGGGAGGTGACGATGCGACGTCAGTTAGTGGTCAAGAAAGACTGTCACTGGCCACGTTCAGCAGATCCAGGCTCTCAGAGGACAGACCCTGGGAAGGGGGGAAAGCGGCTGTCTCGAGCAGCCTCATGGTGTGGGGGTCGGGGAAGGGACACGGCGGGGCTTGGGTCCCCACTCTTGAAAACATTCAGCAATGCTGTTCAGAAATTGGTGACCCAAATGCGTCCCGCTCTGACCTGCTCACCGAGTGCCACTTCCAGAAATCAGCCTTCAGCTGCGCCCTCCCAATGTGCACTTTCCTCACGGCCTCTCTTGTCCTCCTCCTCTTTGTCCATAGTTTACTCCCATTATCCAACACTGTATTCGTGTACGTGTTTGCACGCATATGTGTGTGTGTGTGTGTGCATGCGTGTGTGTATGTGTGTGCATGCGTGTGTGACTCGTGAATCCACCCAACCCCTCACCCAGGCAAGGGTGAGGAATCATTTTTATTCCTTGTTTTCAAAGCTTTTTCTTCTAACATCATTTTTATTCCTTGTTTTCAAAGCTTTTTCTTCTAACCAGTAAGAGACAGGAGCGGGCCAAGCTCCCGCGTTCTCTCTGCTCACTGCTGCCTCAGGCCAGGTCCCTGACGTCATCCCTGGACACTCCGGTCCACCTCACTGCTGGCCTCAGACCCTGGCTTGGCCACTGGGGAGGTGGATGCATCATTTCCTCAGTGACTCTGTTTACTCAGAGGGTCCGTGGGGAATTGCGAAGACTGTGCCCGAGGCTTTCCCCACTCTGCCTTCTGCCCATGCTCTCCACGTCTCCCCTTTTCCTTCTTGCAAGGGCCCATCATGCACTGGGAGGAAGAGTGCGCGTCCCACCATCCCAGCCGGGCTCTGTGCCTCTGTACCTGGATGCCTGGTCCTGCCCTTGGTTTGGTGGGCGCGAGAGCCCATTTCTCGCTGCTCAGCTTCTCCGAGCGCCCCTAAGGCTTGTGGCTTGAAGCCACCCGTCCTCTCCAACACAGCCTTTCTGAGGCTGCAGCCACGCCTGGTAGAGTGGCATGTGTTCATTGCTCCCTTTGTCTGTGTTTTTTTTTTTTTTTTTAAAGAGAAACCGTGTCTGGCTCTCACAGCAGGTGCTGGTCCTGGCACAGCGTGTAGCCTGAATTTGGGCTCCAGTAACCGGCCACACAATTAAAGTGGTGAATAGCCCCTGATGATTCGAGCAACCTGGCCCAAGACTGCTGCTTAGTTTCTCAGTGTGGAGCAGACTCTGTAACCAGCCCAGGGTCACCTGCATCACAGGCGCCGGTGCACGGGGAGGCAGGGAGGACGGGACAGTGCTCGGCACCGAGGCGGGACATGGCAGGACACGGCAGGACATGGCAGGGCGCTCTCTGCACTGCTCTGCTTTGCGCCTGCTGCAGTCTGCAGCTCAGCAGCGCTGAGGAGGAGGAGTCACCGCAGGACCGTGCCCTTCATTTACTGAGTGACAGCAGAGTGCCTCACATGGCTTAATCCATCCGCACAGGCTCCTTGTTCTCAGGCAGGAACCTTGGGGACATAAGTAAAAATCCTCAGGCTGCCCGTGGCCAGGACACCCGGTCTGGGGAGAGTTTCAGCACAGGGCAGGGTTGCTCAGATGAGAAGGACCCTTCACATCCTTGCAGGTCACCTCCTTCCAGGACCAGTAGACAGGAGAGAGATGACTCTATTTCACTTTGCATCCATCTGTTTCTGTACTGGATTACTTTATTCATTTAGATCAGATCACTAGAAGGAAATGTCTCAAAAGTCACCATTTATGTATGTGCATATGTTTTTTAAAAGTTTATTTAAAAACTTACATCTTTGTGTGTTAGAAAGTCAATAAAATTATTGCCTTATCTTAGCTCTTTTCTTCCATTGCTGAGACCAAACACCTGCCACCCAAAGTTGAAGGAGGAAAGGTTTATTTAGCTCACTGTCTGTGGAGGTTTCAGTCCATCATCAGTTGTCTCCAAGGCAGGGCGACATGGCACTGGGGCAACACTTCAGAAGACAGCAAAAGCAGCCAGAACAAAAAGGGAGACTGAGCCCCTGCTGCTTCCTTATGTTGTAAGCAGGCTCCCCTCCCGCAGGGTGGGTGTAGCACTAGCACCATCTCCCTTCCCCCCTCTTGCACAGAATGAAGATATTTACAGTGAGGCCCCTGGCTCTCTACTGTGTCTTCTAATCTTCTCAAGTTGACACAATGAACAACATCCTAGAGGAAGGGGCGTGGCCTCTACACCCCAGGATGTGGATGGAGCTGCCAGTTAAGCTGCTAAATTTCTCAGCTGACACAATGTATGGAGCATTACACAGCCTCTTTCTGTGGAAAGTGTCTTACTTCTGTTTCATAGCAGACACAGGCATCTGTGAACCCGAGACTTAGATACCCCATCTCCACGCTCCGTGGAAACAGTAGGGAGGACCAGCGGCCAGCTCAGCGTGGAATGCGTCACCGACCTCAGGCTTGTGCTCACTGGGGGTGTGGCGAGGGCGAGGGGCATGTGGAAGGAAGATCATTGCCAGGGTTCCCTTCCTCTCTCTGACACCTGCTAATCCTTTCATGGCTCTTTAACTCCTTAGAGAGAATTTAGACAGCAGGGTAGACTGAGGATTACGGTGAGGCACAGGGAGGTAAGCAGTGAATCCAGTTCCTGGGTCAGAGCAGGGAGTCAGCAGCAGAAGTTCTGGCTTTCTTGACTTTGTTCCATTATTGGGTGATGTCAGAGGCCTGGCCAGGTGGCGAGGGACACAGGGACACACATGGCCTACTCTGTCCTGCAGGTTCACAGGTGGTGATAAGCAGAGAGGGGGCCATGGGAGCCACAGACAGAAGGTGAAGCCATGCAGATGATGGACCGGGGCAGGGTGGGCAGTGGCGGGGCCCTGGTCTTCTCCTTAAACATGCATTTAATATGGAGGAGGAAGGAGAGCTTCCCCGTGACAGGACGGGTCAGGGAGAGGTCAGGGTGCACACACCAAGCAGCTAGGAGGAGGGGTTCCCCAAACCCAGAGTGGGGTCTGAGGGGTGCGGGGAGGCGTGGCTCCTGCATTCCAAGCCAGGAAAAGTGGACCCAGGGACAAAGCTCAGATGGCAAGGACCCATTTTCAATGAAAATCTTCAAACATATTTTCTGTCACAGATAAATACATGTGTATTGATTCATTCAGTTAACAAACAGCAGTGGCATGCATGGCGACACATGATGAAATCACATAAAATGAATACAGTTCTATGTAGAATGGGAGGCTGAGGCAGGAGGATTGTGAGTTTGAACCTAGCCTAGGCAGATTAGCAAGACCCTGTCTCAAACTAAGCATGTTAGCCTGAACTGTACCAATTGCATTATTTCTCTTGTTAGCACAGTGGTGATACCTTGAAGCAGCTTGCTTGACTAGATAGTTTTATATTTTAAAACCTGGTTTTAACACTCGGGATGCAGTGAATTGAAGGTATCCAGCTAGGTCTGCTTTGTTCTGCTGATTAAAATTCGGCAGCTGTCATTGGAGTGGAACAAAACTCCCAGTGCCCACGGCCCGTGCGGGGTGGGCCTTGGTACCCATGTCCCCTCCCATGAGTGCTGTGGGGTTATCCTGCTTTGGGTCTGCAGCATTTGTTACAAGTCTCTTACTTTGTTTTTCAGTTCAATAAAATACAGTATTTGCAATGGCGTATTTTCGTTTCCTGTGCCAAAGAGATGAACTTCGATGAAATTGAATGTAGGAAATTGTCATTGTTTGGGTGCTATTTTACTCTAACCCAACAAAAATGGTTTTCTTTTTAATATTTTTTTAACAAATAAAAATCCTAATGCATTATTTTAATTGGCGCAATTTAAAAAATCTTAGGAAATAACTGTTTTCAAGTTATTTTGTGTGAAAAAAGGATTTTTTTTTTTTTTTTTTAGTTTATACATGTCACTTTTGGTAACAAAATCCCATACAAGGAAAGCAATTCCAAATAACTGTTTTCAAAAAGCAGCTCCCCCCTCTGGCATTTTATATCACTTGAATGCAGAGATTAAAATAGGACTTTTGTCAGGTTTAGAATGTTCTAGCACATATCATCTAACTGATTGACTTTATATGAAAGCGGAAAAATCAAAGTAACTTGGTGAACAACAAAGTTTTATGAAAGGAGATTTACTGCTTCATCTTTACAGTCAATAACTCTACTAAGCACCTTGTCAGAAAGAACTCTTGAACCTCTGTGTGTTAAACCAAAAATATCTTCATGACATTTTCTCATCACATTGCAATATAAAATAAAAAGAATTTGGAGGGCTGGATTTTATTACATTGCTATTTAGTACTTGGATTCCTATGCTTTTAGCCTCTGCACGTAAATAGTCTCCCCAAAGTGGTGGTGTCTCGCTGGCTGTCTACTGACACCACACGCTGCTCTATTCGTGTAAATAGGATTCACTGTTCCAGCCCGAGAAGAATTTGTTGATTGGATTTCTGTGGCTGAGTTCTAGCCAGTAAATCTGCCTTGAGAATACCTGCTTCCCTCCCACGTCCAGTTGATGGAATCCTCTCCATTTCCATATCTTTCTTCCTTTAGTGCCAGTAATAGCAAAATCCAAAACCATGTATTCATTGCCCAGCAGATGTTGCAGCCTCGTGCCTGAATCACCACGTGGAAGGGACCTCAGCGACCAGGAGAAACCTCAGTCACAAATCTGCTTTGTGTTTTGCCCTGTGGTGGGTGCAATCAGTCCTGGGAGCTGTGAGTGGTAGGGTGCTTTGCCAAAGAGGATGAAGGACAGAAATGGGATAGAGACCACCACGTGGGTGACTTGGGGTATGGACATTGTTCTGGACTGTCCACTGTGTCCAGTGTAGTCACGAGAACTCCCCCCCTGGAACAGGGGACACATAGCTCAGGCCCGGTTGACTCATTGTGAGAAACTGTCTGTCACTGGCCGTGAAGAGAGTTGAAGTCACAAATCAATAAATACAGAGCCTGCCCCCGTGGTGCACACCTGTAATCCTAGCACTCCAGGAAACCGAGGCAGGAGGCTCTCAAGTTCAAGACCAGCTTGTACGACTCAGACTCTTAGAGACCCTGTCTCAAAATAAAAAATAACAGGGTGCTCATGTCAGTGTGCAAAGAGCCTGATTTCATCCCCCAGTGCTACACACATGCACACCCACACCCACACCGACACACACACATACACACATGCACATGCACACTGCAGGCAGCCCCCAGAAACACAAAAATGCTGCCTGCCCAGACTCTTTTCTAGAGCCATCAGAAGGGACACAGCCCTGCTGACACTTTGATTTTAGCCCAAAGAGACCAGTGGTGGAGTTTTGCCTGCCAGAACTGTAAGCTAACAAACTCACACTGCTTTTAGCCACAAAACCTGTCACAGTTCCTTAGAGCAGAAATGAAATCTAGTGAGCCATTTCCATGCAACTTATCCTCTGCTCATGTGACTCAGGGATTATTTAATACGTTCTCTAGCATAGAGAATGATTCTTTTCAGCATGTTTCTGTTTTAGTATGAAAGTGCAGTTCTTAGCACCAATTTAGCAAGTGGGAGTGGGGCTGTGGGTTCAAACCTTTCACGGGTTGGAACCCTGAACATGCGAGTCGGGCAATAGAACTTACTCAGCTAGACTGCGGCCCGGGATACCCAAGCAAGTGGTCCATGAGCCTGACCATCCGCAGCTTTTCATGACGTAGCTGCATGCTCGCTTTGACTGTAACTGGTGTCTTTAGCAAGAACCTGTAAGAAAGAAAGTTAGAACTGTACGAGGGCTTTCCCAGGAGAGGCATGGAAAGGGGCAGCGGTAAACCAAGGCTGCCAGCTGGAAGGCTGCCTGCTCTGGAAAGCTGTGGATGCATGGTGCGTGACAGGAACTAGAACCCACGCTTGCTGCAGAGCTGAGAGTGGTGTAGCGATATTTCTGAGGACTAAGTGTGAGGCTGATCTTCCTGCTGCGGGGCCTCTGATGGAGCCAACCCTGCAGTTTCCTTGCAATTTGGCCCCATGCACCCATGACCTCCTGGTCATCTGCTGCTGACAGCCTGGACTGAGCTGCATTTGACACCCCCAGATCTGTGCAAAAGCAGTCAGGGGTGCCCTGGAGATGGAATTCAGAGCCAATGCAGAGAAGACTTCCGGCAGCAGCATAAAATATGAAACTAAGCAAAGAATAATCAACCCTGACTAGAGCTCGAACTGCCACATTTTCACCCCAAAGATGTGTGGGCACGTGGGTTATAGCAGACTGTAACTCATGTCATGTCGTGGGGGAAAGACACCTATCTTGTTCATAAATTAATGATGCCAATAAACTGATGCGTGGTTCACTGTTTAAAAAAAAGTGTGAGTAAGCTTAAAGAGAGGAAGAGAGGGGTGCATGGATAAAGGGAGAGAGAGGAGAGAGAGAAGGGGGGAATCCCGATAATTTAACAAGAAAAGAATAGCTGTATGTATTAGAGATATAGACAATTAAAATCATAACAAGAAGCAGATCAATCAAAAGCTTACAGTGTTTGAGGAAATTATGTCGCTGGAGAATCAAGTAGCTTGTCCTGCAACAAATCAAAACAAAACTTTGAGTATTCAGTTTCCCGACCTGAGCAGCCTTCCTCCCCTGCAGGGTCATTCACTGGAGTCTCGCAGCCCATGGCCAGATGAGAGCTCTTGGCTCAGGGTCCCCTTCAGGTGAGGGCGTGGAGGGTCACGGCCAGAATGACTCTACCAGGAACAGAAGCCAGGAAAGCGAAGGACACAGGTGGCTCTCCAGAGGCAGGATCCATGCCGGCCCTGGACTGTCCCCATGCTCCGGCTGGAGCCTTCCTGCTAACTTCTCCACGGAAGAGACTCTCTGTAGACGGTAGCCTGTGAACACAGCAAGATACTATTGCCTGTTTTTTTTCTTTATATAGGTGAATGTTTTCTGTCCCTGCTGGGTCAGTGTTTTCAGTGATGCTGGACCACAAGACACCTGCCCATGAAGAGGTGTGTTTGGAGCTGGTAAAGAAGACTAGAGTCGCCTGGTTGGTCCAGATCCTAAGCTCTGCCCATGGCTGTCTCGGGGAAAGCAGGAGGAGAGTCCTCCTGCTGGGAAGAAGCCAGGCAGGCGTCCAAGACCCATGAGTAGGCGGCGACACTGACTTGCCGTCTGCCAAACTCATGGGCTGTGTCATTTGATCCACTGGGCTGCATATCCCAGGCTCTTTTGCAGTAGGGCTGGACTCAGACTGGGCTTAGCTGGCAGAAACAGGAAGTGATGTTGCCCTCATGTCCATGTAGCTTCCTGCTTGACTGATGTGACGTGGGTGAAATGGAAATCTTACATGACACAGATGGAAGATAGCAAATTCACAAGCTAGCAATTAATTGGACCCTGCAGTCACTAGGTAGAAAGTTGAATGTTAAGAAGAGCTTTGCTAAATCCAGAATTGAATAAAAGGTTAAACTATGATGCCATAGGGTGAAGCCACTGAAATACTGGTAGTATTTAATCAGCTGACATTACTTAAACTAATACAGGAGTCAATGTTGCAGTAAAAACATTTTTTATCTGAAGCCTTTTCTGGCAATCCTATTGTGGGATCATTTTTTCCCTATTTGCTTCAATATTTGATTTGTTTTTGTCAAAGAAGTTGCTCCCTAATGAATTAAATTTGCATGTTCATAACATGTCTGAGCAATTGAAGTATTTTCTCTATTATGTTTTGGCAGCATGTTAATACTGAGATTTTAAATATCTTGGTAAACATGCTAAATTTGTCATTCCATTAGCAAATGAATTCAGGAAAAATTATGTAAGGTTCATTTTTAATTGAGGCGATACAAGTAATGCTGTATAATATTTGTTACAAGTACAATTACTGTGTTTACTGAATTATCTGCTAACATTCTCTGCACATCTTCCTTTTGCATCAGCAGATGTGCAGAAGTTGCCAATTCCACAGTGCACCGCTGTTACACATCGTGGCAGGAAGGTGCTACTTTTACATTTACAAAGTTCTTCTTTCAACACTCCCTGCACAGATCAGGAACGCTGGGGCGAGATTACTGGTGAATAAATGCAGGATTTCTATTAAGGTCTGAGAAGGCAGAAATCATCTTAGGAGAATCTAGGATGGCGCTGTTTGAACTGCGTGGCTGACGTACATCAAAACTCCTTGCGTCGCTGGCACCAATGTGGGATGCTCCCCTGGACAACAGGCAGAGGGACACCTCAGATCTCCGGGGGTAGCACTTGAATCTTAATGCCTCACAGAATGTCTGGTATTGCATTTTCTCATTGCAGAAAACAAGACCGGGGAGGAGATTCACAGTGCACAGCTGGGACTGCTTTCCACAAGCCTCGGTTAGGGGGACCCAGCCTTGTAAGTGATCCAGGACTTTAACCCTGGCTAATCTTTGTGCTCGTGCTAGCAGAAGGTGGAGACAGAGGCACCTGATGAGACTGAGACTGCATTTCCGGTGGTCTGGCTGAGAGTTGAAAGACCCCAGCTTTAAGCTAATCTTCACAGATAGGGAAGAAAGTGTTTCTGTGTGTTTGTTTACAACGTTTAAGGAAATCTATCAAATTATGGCTATGTAGAAATGAAGGAATAAATATTCCAAGGGACCCACCTGAAAAGGAATAGAATCTCTGCAAAAAATTGTTTGGAAAATATTATCAAATAACCACTGAAGTTCTCAAAACCACCACTACTACCACCATCACCACTAAAAAACTCTGTGAAAGGGGTATAATTTTAACTCCACAGTTATCCCTTATGATATTTGAAGTGTCCAGGTTTCAACAATGATTCAGCAGCAGTTTACCAAGCATAAAAAGACATTGGAGAGTATGGTTCATTAGAAACAACAAAAGACAGATTGATGGAAATCAATAGACAAATAGGTTCAAATAGCTGCAGGAAACATTATAAACAAAGAAATACACAGAGAGCAGCAATACATATGTCGATCTAATTAGAAATTCTGTAACTCAATATTCATAGCATATTCAAGCAGGAAGAGAGTAGTAGAATTTGAAATTAAAATAATTAAAACTAATCAGCCCAAAGAACAGAACTACAAAAGGAGAAAATTTATCAGAAACTAAGACCCTCATGGTAAATCACCAAGCAGAGCAACATACCAATTATAAGAAACTCAGAAGAAGAAAGAAAAAGGAAGAAATAACACAGTGCATTTTGGCTATAAATGCTAGCTGAGAATTTCCTCATTTGGGTGAGAATAAAGGAACTGCTCACTCAAGAATCTCAGTGAGCTGTAAGTAGGGTAAACTTAGATTAAAATAATTCAGATTGTCAAAAACAAAGAGGAAGTAATCATGAAAGAATTAAAAAAGAAGTAGTTTACTGCATTGGTGATAAATTGGTATAAGTCAAAATGGACATGAATGCATTTATGATGTTAATTGTAATCCTCATGATAATCAATATTAAAAAAATATTAAATGAGGTGAAATTCAGAAAAGAAGGGATTCAAAACAATGGCAATAATCTAACACAAAACAGGATAATATTGGAAAAGGAGAAGTAGAACTAACAACTCAGAAACACTGCTACAGTCGATATAATTCATAATAGTGCAGAAGGAAAAATCTGCATCCCAAACTGTTTGTCTTTCCAAACACCAGAAATTAATCCTTCATACCTGAAACTAAAACACAAATTCCACTTTGCAGAGTATGCAGAAAATAAGGTGTCTAGGAATAAATTGAATCACAGAGATGAAAACTTTGCGCGCTGACAATCACAATAGTAAATTCTAAAAAATTCTGCTAATGAAGCGTGGTGTTAAAGTTCCCTGGCTCCAATACCTGGTACTACAAAAAAAGAGAAAAATACTGACAAAATGAAATGGGGTGAAGAGGGAAGTTCCAGTTTCATGTTCAGATTCATGGCTCGGAAGACTTGGAGCTCTTTGGCTATGTTAAGTGGCCGTATTACATCTCTCCTCTCTCCTAACTGCTATAGACCCAGTATAATCTGTCAAATTTACATAATTGTTTGCAGGAATGTAAAAGCCAACCCCCCATAACGCCACAGTGGTGCTGACAGTGAGAGCAGAACGGGAGGACTCGCACTGCCTGGTTTTGAAACCGGAAGTCACAGCCAGGAGAACCTCATGTGCCACGGGTGAGAATGTGTGGAAGTTCAGCCACCGTGGGAAACGGCTGAGGCGCCCTTAAAATTTAAGCATGCAGTGACTACGTGAGCCATCAGTTTCACTGCTGTTTATAACCAAAAAGAAAAAATGGAAAATAGGTACCAAAACATTTGTACTATACATGCATAATGCTCCTGACATCACTCCTCCCATGTATCAAGCCGTGAAAACAGTGCGAATACTCATCAAGAAATTAATGGTTGGACAAATCCTAGTACATGGATGCGATGCGGTATCATCCAACCCTAGAAATACAGCAACGTGCAACATGCATGCATGTGCAAAACACGGCTGAATGAAAGCAGTCTGGCACCAGAGGTCGCAGATCATGTGATTGTACTTCAGTGGCATGAAGGAGAGGCCCGGAATAGGCCAGGCTGCAGGAACACAGAGCAGTGTTGGCCCCACGGTCTGGAGGGCTGGACCGAGGTAACTGTACACAGCATTGTCTAGGTGTGTCTGGGCTGCTGCCATGTGACGCCTTAGGCTGAAAATGTGTGACAACAAGACTCCCTGCTCGGAGTGGAGGCTGCGGGCTCAGGGGGAGACCAAGAAGGTTCTGGGGGCCCATTGGTGGAGCGGGAGGCAGCTCGCTGAGGCTTTTTACGAGAAGGCATTTTCTGCTGCTTTAACAAAGCACTTGAAACTGGCACCTGGGAAAGACTGGTATTTATTTCCCACAGTTCTAGGAGGGGATTCTGGGGTGAAGGCACCGCCACCTCCTTGTCTGCTGGGAGGCATCTCTGCTTCCAAAAGCGCCTTGAGCATCCTAGTCACACTAGCATGGTTGTGCACACATGGAGTGGAATGGCTGGGCAGGGGCCACTCCATCCTGCACCTTCAGGGTGTCTGCATGCAGTCCTGCAGGTCACATGGCCAGGGCAGCCCTGGGGATGCAGTCCTGCAGGTTCCACAGCCAGGGAAGCCCTGGGGATGCAGTCCTGCAGGTCACACGGCCAGGGCAGCCCTGGGGATGCAGTCCTGCAGGTCCCACGGCCAGGGCAGCCCTGGGGATGCAGTCCTGCAGGTTCCACAGCCAGGGAAGCCCTGGGGATGCAGTCCTGCAGGTCACACGGCCAGGGCAGCCCTGGGGATGCAGTCCTGCAGGTCACACGGCCAGGGCAGCCCTGGGGGGGCCCATGGCTATTGCGCACTGACCTTCAGACGACACCTCCGGGGCTTTCCACAGTGGTCAGTCTCCGCCTGTTTTCAGGAGCAGCACAGCAGGCTTGTCCCTCTAGGCCTGACCGCGTTTAAGGGTCTCAGCTCTCCTGACACTGTGGCACAGGGATGCAGCATCGCAGTGAACCGCGGGATACATCCTGGCTATGGGAAGGAGACTCTCACTCTGGAGCAGACGTGTCCTCCTGCCGCAGCTCCCTTGAGCGCTGCGTCTTCTGATACTGTCACAGTCAGTGTGGCAACCTGTGAATTTGGGGGAGTGTAGAGAGCCAAGCCATCCCGTACACACAGGGTTTTATTTTGGGAAGACGAAGATGTCTTGGCATAAAAAAAAAGTAGAAATGACAGTAAGTTTTATAACAATGTAAATAGACTTGGTTCCATAGAATTTTCCCTGAAAATGTTTGATTTATGTTATATGGATCTATCTCAATAAAAGGTCGTTTGCTTGTGATTGTTTGCATTAAGTGCATCTTGTACTATTAAAAATAATAAACTATATCACATTCTTGGGAAAAATTAAATAACTGAACTGTCAGCCTAATTTTTAAAATTGAAGTAGTTATTAAAATATTACAACACTGAAAAATAGATATGAAAAATGAAGAAATTTAAAACATGACTGTATCTGTTTTGCAAAATTACCAAAGGAATAAGACACCTTAGAAGATCGCTTTCCTAAATGGTGTGGAGGACAACACCTCCCGTATATACATACAGAAACCTTAACTGCGAGAGCCGCCACACTGAAAACTTGAAAGATAAACAAGAGAAAAGCAGTGTTTTTCGCTTGAGGAAAAGAAATACAAGAAGTCACTGCAGAGAAATTTTGAGTGTCAGACTGTGTCTGCTGCCTGGGTCTCCTTCTCTATGTGTGTATGTAAAATTTCTCATTAAAATGTTAGGTTTATTGACTTTTATATTCAGCACACTTGTACTAAAGCTTGACCCGCAGAGGTGAAGTTCTTGGCATTGGTGTTCCTAAGTTGTACTTGTGGTCGTAAGAGGTGTCTGGTGTGGAGAAAATTTAATACAGTGGGTCCCCAGCACTGCAGTGGCTGCAGCTGGACACGGGTTTATTCAGGGTCCTTGGGATCATGGGGTTATCCTGACCATAAGTGCAAATATCCTTCTGTGGGGAGACAACTGAAAGAGCTTCCAGTTACAGAATTTATGTTGATGAGAGAAGGATGATCTATTGAAGGAGTCATAGAGGGTTTGTTAGTAACATTCTAGAAGTAATGTCATGATAGCATAATTCTTTTCTTTACAAGAGAAACCAGCTCTGTTCATTCTACCTTGGGCCTGAAATGTCAAGATTTGAATTCAGTCTAAGAAAGCTAGTGCTTCCCCCACTCACACCACAGACCATATTCAAAACAATGACCAATGAACTTTCTAAGAATATAAATGAAATAGGTGAAATTGATATTCAAATCTCTAGTAAGTGGGGTGAGAAAGCATCAAGCCAGCCATCTGTGAGGGAGTTAATTAAAAAGACAAAACCAGCTACATAATTTGCAGAACTTAATACAAGACAAAACTGTGAATCTCTTCTGCTAAAAGTCTTAACAATTTCAAGGCAGTGATAACATAGTACTAATCAGTGGTGATCCCTTAGAAAGGCGAAATCTTGCCGGGCCACATTCATCCCACGCTTATGAAGCTGGCTGGCCAGATCAGGACAGAGTGGGGATTTGATCTAGCTTTTAATTTAATCAGTTTCCATTCTCCAATTATCTGTCATTAATATGTTACTGAAAGAAATAACTAAAGTTCTACACCAATGAAACTTACACTGTAGGAAAAATAAAACAGAAAGAAATTTAAAAATATCAAATACACTGATGACAAGAACAAAATTAAGATCCAGAGAAGGACAGACCTGGTTATATTTGGGAGATGGTGTTTGACAAAGTCCTTCTCATAAGGGACATTTGGGCTGGGACAGTAAGTGAAGCGAGAGGATGGACATGGGCAAAGGAGCCCAGGCTGAGGGGAAGCGAGCCCAGCCTTTATGAGCTGCTCATTTTCTTACGATCTTTAAAGTGGTCCACCAAGGAGTGCGTGTGAATGGGAGAATATGGGATGCTTCCGTACATGAACACATGGCACAGTGTTCAAATCAGGGGAGACATCTTCCTCCTCACACTGTGATCCCCTCTTTTGGTAAAAATATTTGAAAGCCTTTCTTCTTGCATTTGTGTACTTAACATTATTTTATGTTAAAAATTAAACGTTCATCATAGTTTCCAGACATGCCAAATATGTGCCACATTTGCTTGATCTGTGCATCAGAAGAGGGATAGACTGAAGTTCTTCCCAGTTCTTTCCAATAGGGCTGCAATAGACATGGGAATCTAAGTGTATCTTCAACATACCGATTCTGTTTTCTTTGGCTCTAGGCCCACTATTAGGATTGCTAGATCATATGGTACTTATATTTTTAATTTTTTTGAGGAACTATCATACCGTTTTCCATAATAGCTGTATGACATTACGTTTCTACCAACAATGTTCAAGGTTTAACAGGTCAACACCATGTTGTTTTCATTATTATAGCTTTGAACTCTATTTTGAGTTGGGGAACATATTGTCTTCTGGGTTGTTATGGTTACAGAAGTTTTCAACTATTTAGGTTTTTTTGGAGTTCCATACAAAATTTAGGATTAATTTTTCTTGCTTTGTGAAGAAGGTCGTTTGCATTTTGATATGAATTGCCTTGTTCTGTAGACTGCTTTGTGTAATATGAATTTTTAACACTACTGCTTCTTCCAAGCTTTGAGCAAGGAATATTTTTCACTTCTTTGGGTACTTTTCTATTTCTTTCATTAACCTTGTATACTTTTCATGGTAGAGATCTTTCTTCTCAGTGGTTAAATTTACTTGTAGGTATTTTATTCATTTACTTTTGTAGATATTGCAAATGAGATAGTTTCCTTGGTTTCCATTTCATATAGTTTACTATTAGGATATAGTGTGCTGCTGATTTCTTATTGCCTGATTTGGGTCCTGCAACTTTGTGGAACCCATTAGTTTTAACAGTTTTGGTGAAGTCCTCAGGGTTTCTAAGTGCTAATACTGTGCTATATACAAGCAGTGGCTGTCAGGCTCTTCCTCTCTGTTCTGATACTCTTTCTTTCTTTTCCTAATTGCTCTGACTAGAACTTCCAGTATTATGCTGAATTAAACAGTGAGAGTATTGACTTGTTTTAGATCTTAGCTTGAAAGTCTTCAACTTCTCCTTATTTAGTGTGATATTAGTTTTCCTCATAATAGCCAAGGTGGGGGAGAGAGAGAGAGAGAGAGAAAGAGAGAGAGAGAGAGAGAGAGAGAGAGAGAGAGAGAGAGAGAAATACCGAGGTCACAATTTCCACCTCAAACTTATCTCAGTTAAATCACCATTTTCCTGTTGCTGGGCCACGATATCAAACACCCACAGTTTAAAAGAGAAGGTTGTTTTGGCTCACAGTTTCAGTCCATGGTCAGCTAATTCACAGACAAAAACAGTCAGCAGAGTTGAATGGTGTGGGTGGTGCCTACCGTGTGGTGATCAGGAAGCAGACAGAGAAGGGAGGAACTGGGGAGACAGGTGCGCCTTCCCAGGTCACATCCCAGTGACCTCCTCCTGCCACACCCCATCCTAACAACCCGGTCAGCTCTGAACTCCAGCATGATGGATCCACCCATGAACACAGAGCCCCAGGGTGCAATCATTTCGGGGGGCATTTGAGATTTAAACCACAGCAAAAGCTACGCCTACACAGAACTGAGGTCCCGTGTATTTGAGGCACGAGATCCTCAGTGCCTAACGCCTTCTGCTGGGACCCAGCTCTTCCCTGTCCTCCACCTCTTCACCAACACACTGCAGACCAAGTCCTCAGCACAGGAACCTTTGGGGGACTCCCTCAGACTGCAAGTGACCACCCAGGTGCTACACACAGCCTGGCGCAAGGACGTCAGGCACATCTGGTGTCAGTCACCATTCTCTGCTGGGAGATTTCTGTGTGCATTTTTACCATTTTCTCAAGAGCCATGGGACTTTCTCGAGTCCCCCCTGAGATGCCCGCCCACCACCCTGCCATGGTCCCAGTGGCCTTGGCTGTGAGGGTTTTTCTAGTCCCACTTGCTTCTAATTCAGATGGCAGATCCAGCCCCACTCCAAAACGGTTTGGGGGACCTTGGCCAGCAGCTCTGCTTCAACTTCCAGCTTTTATTCCTGGGCAGAGAGAACCAGTTGCAGGCGTCCAAGTGTCTCACTCTATGTGCAGCAAGGGATCCTTGCTGATTGGAGGAGGAGGAGCGACCACCCCAGGGCCTGAGATCTGATGACCGTGGTGGTGGGGGTCACCTCAGCTGCCACCTGTCCTCTTCCTCCTCGCTCTTCATCCCTTGCTCTTCTTTTCTGGTCGACTGAAGACCAGCTCCCTCTCCCACTGTCTCAGTTCCTCCACATCATCTTCCCTTTTAGGGGCACCGTGGGCCCCATCCTACCCCAGCAGGAACCCCTGACGAAGGGCTCGGATCTGCGTGGCATCCTGCCTGAATGAACAATGTCTTCAGCACCCCGCTGCCTGCTGCAGGCTCCTCTCTGCATGTTAAGTGGCTTGAACTTTTCCCCTCTTTCCAGGATGTTGTTTCTCCCAAATGCTCATAAACACTTTCTAACCACGCGCAGTATGTTTTGATTTCCCAGCTGTTCCTTCCTGGCACTCATAGGAGGATCCAGCCATCTGCTTGCCAAGTTGAGAGAGGAGCTTAGCGAAGATGCTTCTCCCTCAGCTCCACACACACTTGACCTCTGGGTCTGACCTGGCCCTCAAGCCTGACGCGGGGAGGAGCAGGTCTTCAAGGCAACTTCCTGGAAATGGTGACACATAAGGATGACCAGTTTCCCCACGAAAAATGATACGGAAACCACTTTCACCAAACAGGAGACTTAGAGAAATGAGGGAAGAATCGAACAGTTGTGATGCTTGGAGGTAAAAACTGAGCTGGAAGCTACAGTCTTGACTGCCAGATTTGACCTCATTGTCTCAGCCTAGGGGTCTCTGGGAAGGTGAATGAGCAGATTTATGACTTTGAAGCTCCTTTCATGCCCCCCGAAGGCTGCACTGGAAGGACCTTGCACCTCGAAGCTCTAGATTTAATCACAATTTACCCTTTTCATTGTTTAGTTTGTCTGTGATTTAGCAACAGCAATGTTTCTGGCAGACTTCCACTGTGTGAGATCAGGCAGATCATAACGACGTGAGGATATAGGATTTTCTGTGTGGCTATGGGCTCTGCAAAGTGAAGTTCCGTGTCTTGGGGGGAACGGCCACAGGTTTCCATGTCATGAAGTACTCATGTGTCCCACATAGGTGTCAGTACAGATCCTTCTGTGTTGGAGGAATTCAGGGCCTCTTGGGAATCAGTGAGCCCCCTCTTCCATCGACACTCAAAGATGTGTCCGGGTGTCCAGGGTGTCAGCATGGGTAGGCAGCTTTCCATGAAACCAGCCTGCAATGGAGAGCAAATCTCTACTTCACTAGGATTGGCACTGTCCTCAGGGCTGGGCCCTCTGCTCCAGATGGCTGCCTTCACTACTGTGCCCTTCCACAGGGAAGACACTGCACCATGCCAAGGGGACAACCTAGCTTCCCTTTTTGTGCCCCGTCTTTGGAGGCTGGGGTCACAGTTTACTGCCTGCCTGAGCTCTTCTGGGGGCCTTGTCTTGTGGGATGGGTGCAAATGCTGATGTGTTCAGAGAAGGCTGCGTGGAAGGAGCTTGGCCACGAGGTCTGGGTACCAGTGCTTCACCCCATCAGAGGCAGAATGTAGCCATGGTGAAGGAGAAAGGTCTGTGGCTGGGGCTATGCTTGGTCATACTCTAGAACTTACAGTTGACAGCTGAGGTCACATGGGCCAAAGCCACAGATCAATGCCTAATGTGCCATTTTCCTAACTAAAACCACATTTCCCTGCCTCTCTTTTTGATCTAGAGTGTTCCCCCAAGTTGTGTGTGTGTGTAGGGACGGGGCTTAGGAAGGTGATTAGATCATGGAGCACTATACTGACCAGTGGATTTGTCCCTTCTTTCCTCTGTTTGCTACCAGGACATGAGCAGCTTCCCTCCGCCAGGCCCTTCCACTGCGATGGTTCATGCTTCGGAGCCTGCTGACCATGGGCTAAACCTGTGAGCCAAATAAACCTCTCCCACTTTAAGTTGTGGGTGTCAGGTATGTGGTTCCAGCAACAAGCAGGGGACTGAAACAGGCCTAGTCTGTTCACAGCATGGGAGCCAGGGTGGTTTTGCAAAAGGAAGATCAGGTCAGTCCATTGCTGCTTAGACTGCTCCAGCTCGGCCTCTGTGGTAAGAAGCATTTCAACACTGCTGACCCATTTTCCAGGCCCTGTGACCACTGCCTGTCTTCCTGCTTCTCCCACATTCTTGTGACAGACTGAGCTTTTTCCTGGATGGAGTTTCTGTGCTGTCTTCTGCCTACTGGTGCACAAATCCCAATTCCTTCCCGAGTCTTCACATCTGCCATCCTGTGCTCCAGCCTTGCCTCTTCGGGCAGAGTAGAGTCCAATGTCCCAGGTGTCTTCTCAGATAAACCTGTATTTCCCTCTAAAGCATCCTCGTTCGCTTTTCTTACCATTATGTGTGTGTTAGAAAAACTTTCTGAAAGGTTGCATTGTTCATTTCCATTCCAACCTTATGTTTACACACGCATCCCCTTTAGTTGTGCTCCCTGGAGCACAGCAGTGACTCCTGGGGCTCAAGGGAGCTGCAGTAGAAAGGAAGAGCCAGTAGAGGGATTAGGATCAGGACTGTGGCTCAGGGCTCCCAGAGCGAAGGTCAAAGACACAAGAGTTGCTGGTGCAGAGCTGTGGACAGAAAGGCTGCATGAGTGAAGTCCCGTGCAACCAGGCAGCTGCCCCGTGGGGAAGCCGACGTGGCAGCAGCAGGTGGACACGTGGAGAGATGCCACAGTGGAGAAATTGCTTTATGACTGCACAGCTTTCCCCAACACAAGGCCTTTTCCTCGGTTTCTCCTTCTGGTGCACCTGAGGGCACCAAAGGGCATCAACAACTAAAGTTTACAACCTCAGGGGCACTCACACAGCCTGTGAAATAAACGCAGGCATTTTTAGTGCTGTCTGAAAATGAGATCCTGGGGAAATTTTTCAGTTAGTGGGAATCCAAGTGGAGGGTGAGGTGCAGAGCATTAATGAATAGGGCTGTTTGGATGCTCATGCCATTGGCAAATGAAGGTTGGACTGTGCTGACCGCTTCTGTGAATTCTGTTCTCTCAGGACATCTTGCCACAGTGCATTTTGCATTAGAATAATGACTTGCAGCTATTGGGTTAACTCACTCTGTACACCAAGTTACTCCACTTATCTGGAGAAGAGATCCGAGCACCCTACCGATGTCAGGGATGTTTCGTTTCTATGTTTGAAATTTTTTTCAATAACTTTACATTCTCTGGGGCCTGAGAAGAGTCTCATCCAAGCCCCACAATGCATACAACCAGTTTACACAATGAAATCCACCCCAGAGCTTCCATATTGGGGTGCTCTAAGTCCATGGAGCATCGATGTTCACACCATTCCTGGCTACAGATTCAGCAGGTAACACTGCAGACCCAGACACCTAGAGGTCTCAGCCAGATTTCATTCTTTTCCATCAGTGCAACATTGTTTGCCTTGAGATTTGAAACATGGACAAAGCCCCCTTACCTTGACTTCCAGGGGATCTGATGGCAGGGCACAACTGAAGCACGAGTGTGAAGAGTGGGCAGCCTTTCCTGCAGTGCAGGGCTTCCTGGGTTTGCACGGTGGATCTTCCAACTCTGCTCACAGCAGCTCTGGTGGAAGGATGGCGAGGATGTATGTCTCCTCCAGGGGACACAGGGAGGTCAGATGCTTCCAAACTTACCTGAATGCAGAGAATATTCAGACTGGTTTTCCAAACACCAGGGACCCCCTTATTTTCCGATGCTCCACATCATAATTAGGATGAAGAGTGCAGGGTAAATGGCATGGATCCAGCTCTCAAGAAGAAGCAAGAACCCTCAGTGGATCTTATTCGAGGACTGCCAATGAGAGCCACTTGACTGCTGCTCTGGGGACATAGTGGGATTCAGCCAGCAGTGGTTTCCTCTCTTAGTAGTCCTTGTCCTTGTCCTTGTCCTTATCCTCGTCCTCCTCCTTCTCCTTCTCCCTCTCCCTCTCCTTCCTTTCCCTTCCCCTTCCCCATCTCCTCCTCCTCCTCCTTCTCCTCCTCCTCCTCCTCCTCCTTCTCCTCCTCCTCCACCTCCTTTTCCTTCTCCTCCTCCTTCTTGACCTGTAAGGAAGAAACTGAATTCATTCATATAAAAATACAAAGACAGAAGAAGTTTCCACTCAGAACTTCTATGTGCGTTTTACCAACCAACTTATTTATTATATCGCAATGCGGTTACTTTTATTCCAGCTTAACTATGGACTACAAGAGTTGGAGTAATTGCTTCGCAGTCAGCAATTCATTTTCATTCTTGGGTGCTTAGACTTGGAGCTAAAGTAGAGCAGTGACACACTCTGAAACCACATTTTGTAAGATTAATTCCGCACATTCTAAAATTCACCAGGCAAAATCATGCACTACGGAATTCCTGAGGCACTTGAATGCTATCTAAGGGGAAAAGAGGAAAATAAATCAAAGAGCATTACCTTTGATTTCAAAGACATCTTCAAGGGCTCTGCATGTGCTGCCTTCTCTGAGCCAGCAAGTGACAGACATCACCCTGGAGGGACAAAGGCAGAGCGAGCAAAGGAGCAGCCTGGCCTCCAAGCAGGTGCCTCCCAGTGGCTCTGTCTTTGCTAGAAGATGGTCCGGGACCATAATGCCTCTTTATTTCCAGCTAAAAAGATTGATTGTTTAATTTAATCCCTTGGGATAATTATTCCCCATCACTCTTGACTCATTTTTTCTCTTATCAAACCAAATCTCCATAAGCTTTGTAGGAATTTTATGTTGACAGTAAGTTCTCCCATGGTCCACTTCATGCTAGTGGCATCAATAATCCGACAGCAAAAGACAGAAGCGAATTAACACCCGTAATAAATCAGTTTGCTGCATGCGATTAATAGGGGATTGAAACTCAAATATCCCAAGCAAGACATTTGAAATCACACCATTTTCTTCTTGAAGAAAAATCAACTGTTGTAGCAGAATGTTTATTATTGGGGTAATTAGCTAATTATCTAGGTGGGCTAAAGGTCTCATTCACTGCACTGATCACTGCGTGATTAAGACATGGTCGTGAAGGTGAGAGTTTCCGTTCTGTGTTGATTCACCTCAGAAGTGTGGGCTGTTGGGCCTGGGTCACCCATGGGTGACATTGGATTCAGCTTCTCAGACTTTCCAGTGCCAATCTCTCTTGTTTCAGGCTTTTAGTTGAGAATTTTCTTGGGCTCAACTCCACGTCCGCTATGGGGTGGTCCGCGGGCATTGTCAGTAGTGCGTCACAGCAGACATCTTTTAGAGGGACGCTCCACAGAGACCCTGGCTTGGTGATTGGTGCTGGATGCTTGAAGTTCAGTGCACCCCAACTGGCCTCCTCAAGGCAGCTGGCTCCACCCCGTCCTCGCACCCCACCCCCATGCTCAAGACCCAGCCTCCAAGGCATCCCTAGAGTTTGAGGGCCTGCAGGAATTACAAGGTGCTCGTTTCCTCTTTGAAAATCATGATCTGATTATCCAACCTGGCCAATCTTTTCTACTTCTTTAAAAAGGAAGAAATCCATCCTATCTATAAAGTGATCAATGACACATTAAGATAGAGCAATAACTCATTTAACTTGGCATGAGAATTTTCGCAGCATTGCCTTCCTGCTTACAGATTTTAATGCAGAAACGGCATGAAAAGTTGCAACCAGAGCTGCGTTCATGGTGCAGTATGATCATTTTGGTTCTTAAATTTTGTTAAGTATTGACACTTACCTAGCCAATATGAGAGCCATTTGTAAAATGAATTTAAATGAGAAAGTGTATTTTGGAAAGTGCTAGATGAGGTTTATGTGATGACATAATGTAAAATACTATGATTATAAAATGATCATCTACACACATAATTACAGCCACAACTTCAGCTAATGCTGGTGATTCAGAGGAAATTGGTCAGGAACTAATAGGAACTAATAGGAAGTCAGGAAACCCCAGGGTGTTCAGCCACAAAGAAACAAAGGAGAAGGTGAGAAGCTTGTGTGTTTCTATTCTGGTTTTTATTCTCTTTTTTTTCCTTAAAAAATATTTGACTCTCTATACATATCACATTTTCTTTATACATAATGGAATACTACACTGTTGTAAAGAAGGATGGATTTGAACCATTTGTAAGAAAACAGATGTATCTCAAAAACATAATGCTAAGTGAAATGAATCAAACACACAGGCTTAAATGAGACATAATTTCTCTCATAGCAGAAATCCAAAGTATAAACAAAGTAAGAGCAAAATAAAAGACAGAAAATGTGGTATTTATATATGGGGAGGTGCTTCTCTGCAATAAAGAAGACACGTATGACTCGCTCACAGGAAAATGATGTACCTGGAGACCAGAATATTAAATGAAATAAAACTCTCTTCTATGAGAAACTTGAAGTATAAAAAAATGAAGAGCAATGTAAGAGGCAGATATTAGAAAATATGGAACTAGAATCTTTACAAAAGGGAAAAGGTGCAAGAGACTGAAGGAAGGAGTAGGGAAGGAAGAGGAAAGGAGAAAATAAAGGCCCGAGATGTCAAGCACACACGTGGGTCCCCTGCAAATGAAGTGAGAGCTATGTCGCACAAACTTGCACTAACGGAAGGCTTTTTCTACGTTGTCAACCTGTGCATTTATTCAAGGACATGCTACAGTGCCTGCGGCTTCTGATAGCAATGACCAACTTACAGGGTGAGACTGGATCAGACAATCTTTGATCAGGTCATTTATTATAGTAGTGAAAAAATCACACTGACACGGGAAGTAATGTCACTGCTTTCTCCCACGAGTTTAGATTTCTTACTTCAAGTACACGTTCGTAGCACACAGAGTTTGTGGTCACCTCAGAGAGCGAGCTGTGTCTACATTAGCTTCTCCAAGTCCTTCCCGCCTGCCGCCTCCAGGACCCCTCCCCCATGCCCTTGCTGACATCACTAACCTTGTCTCGTGTCTATGGCCCATAGTGTTGTCATGTGTGCATCCCCTGAGGTTACTTTACAGTCACAGGGTCCCCTTGTGATGACACCTGGACATCCATAAGACCCTCAATTAAAGATAGCAGATGATGTACCTGAACTAGTGCTTCACAGTCTGTGACCAGAATTCCCGTTATCAGGGCTCCAATTTTACTCATTCTGACTTGAGTGTGAAGATTAACTTAGGTAGTTTTGATTTTACTTGCTAAGAGGAAGATGAGTGATCCTTGAGAACTCAAAATTAGTATATATCCCCTTGCAGGTAGTATATTTACATGAAAAATAAGATAATATTTTAATTTTGTTCTCAACAATGGGATTGGACGGGGGCAGCTGTACTAACTCCCTATGATGATTGTAATCCTCGTGAGCTGCAAACAAGTACCAATAAGAGCATAAAACCACTGTGTGAAGAACGTTTATAACAAGGAAGTAACAGAGTTAAGGAGGAGAATGAAAATTATTTTTAAAAGGAAAAGGAAATCCATGCAAAATAGAGATGAGACTCCAAGAAAAGCAGATCAAACCCAATCAGCATGGAAGGAAATATACAACGAAGTGTTCCCTGAGTCCGATTGTGGAAGGAAGCGTTTGGGGTGACATTGGGACCTGGAGGATCTATAACTTCCTGGGTGAACAACAAAAAAAGGCAACAGATGAGATGGGAAAAGACCCAGGTCCAGTGAGTTCACTTGGCTAAGACGACAGGAGACAGAGGCAGAATTAGCACAGGGTACTTGTGTTTCACAACAGGAAAAATCCTCTTATTTGCAGACTTATCTGGAGTTAGTAGCTGAATAAATTTTAAATAGCTTCTTTACTTTCTATTTCCCTGTGCTTAACAAAAAGTGGGTTTATAGTCCTTGAAACTAAAAGTTAAGTAGATACAATTCAAAAAAGTCATTAAAATTGTGGATCAAGTGGGAAGCCAGAGCCTGAACTCACGGTCACAGAGACACATCACTTGGGTTTCTTTTCATAGCAGCCTCATCTGACCGAACAAGGCCAAGATCTTCAGATACGTGACACTGATTTCTCCTGTGACCCGGAAACTGTCCCATTTGATGTCACAATCCAGGCCCCTGGACACTCTACCCCTGTGTGGACAGCTTCCTGGGAACACAGAGAGACAGCGGGTGTGCCAGGACCCAGACAGCTGGGACATTTCGAGGGTGTGGGTTTGCTGAGGTGCAGAGATTGCACAGAACAGTTATACACAGACTGCGGTGATTCTCCCTACTGCTGCTGAGAGCCTGACCTTCCTGGGGTGGGACCACACCGTTGGCATTTGTATTGGTACAAGGGGCAGATGGGAAGGGGCCAAGCAGAAGAGCCATGAACTGGAAGGGCCTGCTGCTTATTTGCTCTTCCCCTGAGTAAATTAGAAAGACTCATACACCAATGAGGATGAAGTGTATCATCAAAGAAGGAAATAAATGAGGATTACAGAAAGAGGAGGGGGATGCCTGGCAGACGGTGCCAAGACTCGAGCTGTCTTATGGAGAAGTCAGATGAATGAGTCTGGAACAGCGAGTGAAGAAGGAGTTTGGGGGAAAGTTACAGACGGAGGTGAAGGAGGGAATGTCAGCATAGCCAGGGCTGGAGAGTACTTTTACCTTCCTTCTGTTCTCTGTGCTTTGAAATAAGGCCTCAAGAGGCATCAGATATTTGTATTTTCATGAATTTTAACAAGAATGAAGTTTTATGTACCATTTAGATACTTATGCTAAACATATATGCTTATAATAATTATTTTGGTTAAAGTTTAAATTAATCTAGAAAATTAAATATTCAATAGTTTCAATATTAATAACTAATTAATAATGACTCTTTGGCAGACAAATGTCATTTCTGTGAATCATAATAAAGTCAGACTCTTCCAGTTTAGAGACTTTTGGCATGTATATATATTCCACCAAAAATGCAGACATACTTCAGGAAAAAATAAAATATTTTAATAGTAAACTTATTGAGACACCATAATGTTACCACAAGTTGCCTTTGGCCTCTAAAATTACAAGAGGTGCTCAACATGGTGGCCATGAGTTTCCACACATTGAAGAGTACAGAAAACTGCTGCTTGAGTGACCTTGGGTCACTGAGATTGCTGCCCATGCCTACTCAATTTTTGCTTTCAGGGCCAGCAGTGTAATGGATTTTCTGCAATATCTGGTATCCTCTCAGGTCCCCATACAAGGGTAACATCATCTGTTATCTGAAGAAGCATCATACTTTTTTCTAGTGGACTCTTTACAAATATTTATAATATTTACAAATACCCAGTTATTTCATGCATTATATATAACATACAATGATGGAAGACATTCTATTTTAATATTTTAAAAAACCAGATTAAATTAACTTGCTTATCCCTCCGTGAAAGGTCAGACCCATTCAGCAAAGCCACCTGTCTGTTTGCTTAGGAGATGGCTTCACGCTGAGGCAGTGAAGCTGTTTACTCATTAGCCAGGGGACACAGCAACTCTGAGGTGACTGGAATCCGTTTTTTGTGCCTGTGAGGTCCTCGGGTGAGGCCTGTGATGAAGATTTTCCAGGCTGCCGTGCAGCCTCCTCGTATTCCAGTGGGCTGAGAGCCATCTCCTGAGATTCAGCTTGGGCATTTTGGCTGCTCACTTGGTTGATGAATGAGCTCTGTGTGTACGAAGACTGGCCGTCTGGATTGTAAGATGAGGGCATTCAACTCCCCGGCGGGTCCACCCCGGAGACCTCAGAGTGTGGTGACGGAAGTACTGGGCTGCTTTGCTCGGAGCCCACTGGGGTTGGCTGAGATGTGACTCGCAACTATGTGAGAGAGTCCCTGTGATGGATGCTCTTGGGGGCTCTGGCAGCTGCTGGAGGGGTTTACCACGTAACTTCCACTTCTCACCAAAGGGCTGCTGACTTCCTTCCAGACCAACTGGAGAGCAGTTCTCTGCCAGGCTTCCTGCCACTAACAACCTCACCAGACTCAGTTCCCTTTCAGTGAACCAGGTCTGCTGCATAGTGCCCGCCCAGGGGAGTGACATCACATCATAGTCACTTTCTCTGCTCCCCAACCAGTGGAGATTTTTTTGAGACAGGGTCTCACTCTGTAGCCCAGGCTGGCCTTGAACTGCAGCAGTCCTCCTGCCTCTGCTTTGTGAGTGCTGGGGTTACAAATATGCATCACTACACCCCACTAAGCAGTGGGGATTTATACCTGGTCGGGCCACCAGAAGATTGAAATCTTGGGGTGATCTCAGAATACTGCCCACCACAGCCTGATTATCTTGAAGCTTGTTGGTCAATTTAAGTCTCTTGGATGCTGCAAAGACTTTAACCATGTCAAGGACTGAATGACCTCATGGCTGAGCCAGAGCAGCTCTGTGCTTCCTGCTGGGGTGCTTGGATGGCAGGCCTTGTCCCTTCTAAGCTGAGGACAAGATGGGTTAGCCAGTGAGCTGTAGTGTGCCGCAGAAGTCTGAAGCACCTGAGGAGGATATGTTGGCGGAAACTCTGAGACTGACACTGCAGCCTGTGTGAGTTCAGTGGGGTCTATGACAGAGACTTTCCAGGGTAGGCTTCTCCGGAACACTCAGGCAGGTACTTCCTCATATGCCACACTCACATATAAGACTTGAGCTTTGCTTTAGTGGCTTAAAAAAATCTCTGAGTCTTGTGTATGAATGTGTGACTTTGGCATTAAACTGTCTTATTATGTGCTTTCAGTTCATTAGGTGAATCTTAACATAGATTTTGTAGCTTAGGCTGAGAAGAAGGGAAAGAAAATCAATCAACTTGTATTGCTTACCTCCTATTTACAAAGTCCTTTTATTGTAAGTTATGGAGATCATCTTACTTACATATTCCTTATGTCCATATTTGGATACGAAAATCTTATCCAAAATTTCCAGGTAAGATTCCTGAGCTGAGAAAAATCTAGTAACTATTTCAATTTCTCAAAAATTACAAGGCCAATTCCTTTTGTTCCCAAAGAACTAGTTTTTAATAGAGGTAGTTTTCTAAAAGCATAGCATTGGACAGTTTCAAAGGACCATAACACTTGGCTGATTAAAATTCCAACAATATTCAGCATCTACTTGAAACACCTGTTGGGAAGTAATTTTCTCTCATGGACTTTATCTGCATTTTATGGGCACTTTATTTGTTTAAAATTTGCCCTCTCAAATTAAATCTCCCTTAAATGCCTATAAATTGGTATAGTTTCTACTTTGCAGATTACCACATAGAGATTCTGAATTCAACTCCATAAAATTATTTCCTAAACTTGGAAAACATCACCCAATTCTATCTGAGATTTTTCTTCCACCTAGTATATATTCAAGATCTTTTCATTGTGCCATATGTGACAACTTCCTGCGGTCCTCTTCCAATCCAGGTGTCAAAGCACCTCATGCCGCATAATGCGTACACCTGTATGCAATCTTTCTGACACTGCCGTGGAGGTAATGAGAAAACTTCCAGTGTGAATTTTCTCCCTGCAATTTGAAGATGTGTTTTAAGTGCAGTCTTTCAAGGACTTGGTAGGTCTTTGCAATTCTGTGTTGTGGAGTGGAAATCAAAAGTGACAATATTTACTCACTTATAGGTAGATAGGCAAATAGATATAGATCTCATTATAAATTAAACGTATATCTAACAATGAGTGTATAGATATAGACAGATGATAGATGCATAGACAAATGAGAGAGAAATAGAGCTTTCAGCAAACCTGGCACAGTCTTTCAAAACAATCTGCCATCTTGATTTTCCTTTACATAGTCTGATATTCCTAAAAGCGAATTCTTCTAGAAAAAAGACACAGTAAGTTTTAGCTTTTGAGATACCAGAAGACAGAATAGTTCAGTAGCCCTTCTCTGACACATTAGGGACGTAACAGAATTTTCAAAAGCAATAAGAAAAAAATGACACCAGAAAATATGTTACTTTACAGTTTTTTTCTCAATTCTGACTCAGAATTGGATCAGCGGTTAGGGTTCCCTAGAGGAATAGAATACATGCTATGTGCTGCCTATAGGGTCAACGGATGAATGCAAACTGGCCGTCTGCCTCCCGGAGGGCTGGAGGACCCAGGATCCAGTGTGAGGTGGACGGGGTGGAGCTCAGTGCAGGGGCCAGAGTGAGTCTGTGACAAAAAGCCAAAGGGGCTGCATTGCAAGGCTCAAGGATCTGGCCGCAAACACCCACAGGTGACAGCGAGGACATGAGCATCAGGGAAGAAGAAAAGGGAGGACCTCCTTCCTCCTGCTTTCTCTTTCCTTTCCCATTGCACCCCAGCTCCAAGCCACGGGTCAGTACCACCCACCTCTGGGAGTGGATCTTCCCCCACGCTTCTTGTGGCTACATGTCTGACGCCTTGGCCCATCCAGCTGGTCTACCAGACAGTTCTCACTAAGATGCCCTAAGATATCACAATTAATAATCTCAGGCCTCGAAGTCTACACTCATCAAACTCGAGGTCGTGTAAAAGCAGCTGCGTGGACCATATATGCAGTATCGGTGAAACTGTCCACACTCTTTCAGAGTCCATATGATAAATATGGCTCCTCCATGCTCACCGTGAAGAGGAGGAGTGATGCTTCCACAGTTGTCTATATTTTAACTTCAGAGTTATCTATCGATTCCTTTTTTGACCGAGACCCAGACCCAGACCCAGACCCAGACCCAGACCCAGACCCAGACCCAGACCCAGACCCAGACCCAGACCCAGACCCAGACCCAGGCAGCATTTGAGCCAGGAATGAAGTTTCCAAGATAGAACAAAGTGGTGCTGCTCACATTAAATGACCGCAAGTCACTGTAACGGTGGGAGGAGGAAGGAAAGTCATGGACTGAAATGCATGTAAGAATCACTGGTGCAGGGTCAGTGCTCTGAGTCTCTTTTCTTGAATAATGGATACTTAGGACTGTTTTATGATTTCACACTGTACACAAATCCCCGGCCTCTATAATAACCAAGGGTGGGGAAAAGCAACGTCAAGGCAGAAACAACTATCCTCACTACTGTATTGAAAAAGCAAATGACAGCTACCCAAGAGAAGAGGCAGAAATGTGTTCACAGCATTTTTACTTTTTACTCTCAAACAAACATAAGCAAAAAAATGGTAATAACTGATTTTTCCAAAAGTGAGTGTTCTGAAATTAAATTGTGTGTATTCTAACACTGAGAAGTAAATATGTTGTGGGTAATGTGAATTAGATTTCTCACTGTTAGAAACAAAGGGGTACAATTCTGTTTAAAATAGCCTAGCAAATATGATGTTGTAGTGAAGACAAAAGCTACAATAAGAACTCATAGTTCTGCTGAGGTGGAGCATGCTTGGGGTTCCAACACTCTGGGAGGCCGGGGCAGGAGGCTTGTAAGTTTGAGCCTAAGCTTGGGCAACTTATTAATTTGGTGAGACCCTGTCTCAAAACAAAATAGTGCTGAGGTCATTGTTCAATGTGAATACCTTGATTTAAACCCCAGTGCCAAGAGATGAAAAAAGAATTGATAATATTGTGTAGATGGATAAGTAAGTTAAATAAAGCTTTGAAGATATAAGTAAATAGACACAGGTACAGAGATAGTTATTGTTATGGTTTGTGTTTGGATTCCTCCACAAGCCTCATGCAATCATGTAAGAGGCTGAATTCAGCGTTCGTGATTGGTTCATTGTCTAGCACTGGGATTGGTGGTGTGAATGCTGCCCAGGGGTGGAGCTGACATACAATTTAAGAGCAATAAGAAGGTGTGTCTTTGCTCTTTTTGCACAATTCACTCTTTTTGTTTTGCAGTGGCCATGAACAGTGGCCCTGCCATGCCATCTTGCCTTGGAATCAGCTGAGTATGAACTGAAACCTCCAAAATTGTAAGAAAAAAATCTTTCCTTCCCTAACTTTGGGTGTCAGGTATTTTGTCTCAGCAATGAGAGAAAAGTAACTAAGACATTCATATTTAGATAAAGATATATTCATGCAGGTCTTCAGATGTACATTTTTATATTTCACCTAGTTTTGGCTAAATATGAATATACATACAGATATAAATATATGGATTAACAGTATCACAGTCTATGTGTCAATCAGATATCAAAGTGAGTATGTTTATAAGTGCACATTAATTATGAAGAATAAAGAGCTTCACATTAGGGCTTCATAATGCACATTACACATGTTCATCACACTAATTCCCTGCTTCTCCCCCTCTTCTCTTGACCCTCTTTTTCCTGGGTCTGTGCCCCTTTCCTTTCCCATCCTATTTGTTTCCTCCCCTAGATTCCAAATATGTGAGAAATCAGGCAATGCTTGTTTATCTGAGTCTGACTCTTTAAGCTTAGCCTGATCTTTAGAACCATGAATTTTCATACAGAGGACATCATGCTTTCTTCTTTATGCCTGAATAATACTCTGCAGTGTATGGAGACATAATTTTTCCAATTCTGTGCCCTGAGGAAGGCTAAGAGGATGACTTCACACCCATATCTGCTTATGTGAACCAAGGATCCAGACAGAACCAGTGCCGGTGCTGTGGCCTAGATTTGACAGGGAGGGGAGGGTGAGTCAGCAGCTTGTCTGTGTGCCGGAGGTAAGCGAGGTGCTAGAGTTAAGGAATAAAGAATGATTTTCTCTCTCTCTCTCTCTGTGTGTCCTCAGCCTCACACTCTCACATACGGTGGAGTGGATGTAGAAGACTTCCACTGCTAGAGGATGGAGTAATTTGCACATGAAAATAAAATGATTGTCATTATTTTTATTAAATAAAATAAGAATCCATACAAAAAAAAAAGAGTGAAAACTTCACAAACCAGGGAAGTGTGTAGATGCACAAGAAAGTCGCTGGATTTGCTAGGTTGACAGAAGAACCAACATTTGTCCCCCATGAGGACTGGGACCCCGGCCCTGAATGGGGCTGGATCAGAGTGTGAATGATGGGCTGGGAGTTTCCTCAGGAAGCACCTCATGCAGAAATGTGGCTGCCCCAGGGATTTGGCTTAGCTGGACCTGTGCTCACAGACCGCGGTGGAGGCGAGGCGGGGCTTGGCGAGGCACGAAGAGTCTGCGCGGGTGGGAAACTCCTAGCTCTGCAGCTGCATCCCACCCAAGTCCCAAGGGAGAGTGTGGCCATGCGCTGTTCCTCCTGGGATCCTCACTGTCTGGATGTCCAGGAACCTTTCGGAGGGAGACTTACAATACTTCTAAGCAAGGTAGTGACCCAGAAGAGCATGCTGGTGCACTAGGTGAGCTGGCAACATGGGATGAATATTTAAAGAAAGAAATTTATTACAGGAAAGACACATTGCTGCAAACACTGCTCAAAGTCCTCACTCTAGCTGCAAGCACGCTTACCCTGGCACTCTGGTTGCCTTGTGAAGCAGGTCTGGAAGTCCTCTCAGGAGTGTCTTTACAAGGTGTGATCAAAAATACAGTGAATTCAGCTGCCCAGGACCAAAAGAGACTTGGGGGCATGTGGTATCCTCTGTATTCACTGGTTCTGACTCTGAGTACTGGACTTTCAGCTGCTTCTTACAGTGAAAGTGGCCCTGAAAGGGAAACCTTTTGAATCAACTTGGGACACTGAGGCAGCCAGGACGGAGCTGCTGAAGACCCTCACCTTGAGTTTTAGTCACATGCTCATTAATGTAGCTGATCCTCCTCGGGGTCTTACCGCTTCCAGGTGGAAGTGGGCACGCAAAGTTCTGGGGATGCAGGGGGCGTCCCAGCTTCTGAGGCAGCACTATTCACTCATGGATTTCTTAAAAAAAAAACAGGCTATGAGGGGATTATTCAGGATTAATAAAACCACCAATGAATGACACTAACCCCAACTTCACTAAATAAAGCTAGCAGTGAAACTGAGGCATGGAGTTTCCTAGGAGACAGGCTCATGTAACGATCCTGATTTAATTCACCAGTCATCAGGGGAGGTTGCTGTGTGAGTCCAGGGCCAGGGTCAGGCACCAAGCATAGACAGAAGGGCTGAGAGGCTGTAAGGGAAAGATGCATTTAACAAGATCGGGTAAGTGAGCTGCAGGTCACAGCATTCCACAAAGAACACAGGACATATTCAGCTCACATTCAATCATGAGCTTACAGGGTCATGAGCCGTGGTTTCAGGTTACCTTGATTCTATCCTAGTCACACAGAAGTTGGACTTGGGTTCCTTTCATAAGCCCACACTACAGTGGGGGACAAATTTCTTCAGTATTAAAAAATGACAGAAAAAACTGGGTGATGTGGTGCCCACGTCTAATCCTGGTACCCTGGAGTCCGAGGCAGGAGGATCTCAAGTTCCAGTCCAGCGTGGGCAGCAAGGCCACTTGGGAAGACCATGTCTCAAAAGAAAAAGAAAAGAGAGTTCTGTACTGTAGGTCAGGACTCCACACACACACACACACACACACACACACACACACATACACGATACTGAATTAACCTGTTAAAAAATCTACAATGCTCATAGTTCACAATACTTCATAGCTAAACAGGACATGCCCTCCACTGAGTCACAGTACCCATTTTGTTATTTTTGTGTGCTATGCCAAGACCCATTCCTTTGGACTCTGTCTTTTGATATTTTTCTCAGTCTTTCCTGGTGAACGGACACTGTACCTTGCTTTTTCCCACACCTGTGGGGGCGCAGGGCTGGCGCACTCCTGCTTTCAGACATAGACTTTGTCCTAGAGAGACAGAAATCTCTGATTCTTAACTTTTCCTCCTTTGAAAAAAATGATCAGACTCAGACTTGATCGGCTCAATTACCTAAACATGAGTCTCGTGCAATTCCTTGAATGCTTGTGGTATTCTTACTTGAAAGAAGAAACATTAACTAAAATGTTTACAAAATAATTAACACCAAGAAGGAAAAAGTTGTTTTGTAATCTGTTTTAGAAACATACAAGAAAGACTAGCGCTGGTGACTCAGGCGGGATTGGTGCCTGCAGCTGGACTTTCAGCTCCCAGCTTCAAAGCAAGCGTGGAAATTTCAGCATCAGCTCAACCCTGTGGTAATGCGATATATCTCAAGAGGCGAATGAATGAAAAAGTTCACTGATCAACATCCGAAATGACTTTCTGGCATTTCATATGCATGCAGTCATGAACAAAAGCCAGAGAAAGAAGCGAATCTTCCAGGGAGGAGCCAGGGTGTGATGTACAGTGCAGCCAGGGCCCATAAACAACAGCGGGATAAATCAGCACAGGGCCCAAGGCCTGCATGGAAATCATTACAATAGTCCTGTGATAAGCCCAGCAAAGAGGAAACAGGCCAAATTTATAGTACATTTAAGTGACTGTTGTCATACAGGGTCATCTAAGAGCTACAGCTTCAAGGTATACTGTTAGTCTGTCCTATTTATCTATAATTTACTCTCAAAGAAATGAAAAACCGGCACTGTACTTTCAAGAATAAGAGGCTACATTTCCGAGGAGACACAATTCCCAAACACTGTGATACAAAGCTCTCTCCCGCCTGGATTTGAGGTTTAGAACACAGGCTACATTCACAGATGTGTGTTCCGCTAGAAATGTGGCCAAACAGATCCATTAATTGTGGAGAACTGAAGGACACTGAAATGTTTCCTCGCAAAGAAATGCGGAGAGCAGGGTGCATCAAACTGCAAGGGTGTTCTGCACTTTTGTTTCCCTGTAATATTGTAAAGTAGATCTATTTCCCTCCGTTCACTGCTACAGGACAGACTAGGAGATGTCACTCTTGTGTCTATTCTTCACTAGCAAAAACCCGACTCCAACCACTGAGTATCCCAGGCGTGTCACAAGCTAGTCACCCCGGTGCCTACGACGTGTGTTTCCAGCTCTTTCTGCTAGGAATCTGCTCACTGTGTCTCTGCGCTCCTGCTCAACAATGTCCTTGAATGAGTTCTCAGATTGGGGAAGACCCTAAAACCCATGGCATCCCACAAAACAGGGGAGCGCCCTCATACTTCTAAACAACGGCGTTTGCAAAGTCTCTCATTTTCTTTGTAGTCAAACAGTCCTGATTTCATAACCTTTTTATTATTATTGAAGCTATTTGGCCCTAACAAAAAAGCCCAATACACAGACGTTTCAGAAATTCGGGGGCAAGTCTGTTTGCCAAAGCCTTACATTTATATTTCAATACTCAAGTCTCTCTCTCTCTCCATTCCTTCTCTCCATTTCTCTCTTTCACACACACACGCACATGCACACACACACACACACACACGCAGACATATTCACAACACAAATGCCTAAGAAAGAGTATCTAAATGTCAGTCATTATGTTACAGACAACTGATTTAGATAGAAATGTTATAGGCAGAGACAGGGCTGGGCCCTCAAAGGAGCTGTGCAGAAGCCCAAACCCTTGCAACTGTGGGGGAGACAGACACCTCCTGCTGTGGGCCTCAAGACAGAAAATCAAGCAAATGCACCTACATTCTAAGGATTGATATTTTAAATACTTCTCTATTGCCCTGAGTAAGCCAGGAGTCACCATCCCAACCCCCTACAGGAAGAGTCATTGCTCATTAAGCATGCCCTCTTGCTATGCAACTGGCTTCTCCATTTGTTCCCAGTTTAAATCAGTTTTACCTGAATGATTAGTCTTATTGGTTGACCATAGTTCTGTCCCATCTCAAGCCCTCCTCCTGAGTTCCCATGCTTTCCCCACCTTAGACCAGTCTCACCTCCTGGTTTTGCTCTATGAAAGTCCCTAGAAGAGACAGAGTCTCTGGTAACCCACGCGGGACCGCTTCTGTCTCTCTTCCAGACAGAAGATTTCTTTCTCTCAATAAATATATTCTGCTTTTAACCTCCATTGTTTTGAAAATTCGTTCATCAATTTTGGAGAACATGAACTTGTTCTAGAATCTAGTAGCTTGGGAGTTTCTTTCCCTATATCAGTTATGCAAACAGTTATGTAAATTTCATACAAAACATAAAATAATAAGCAACTACTAAACACAGAGTAACTGTAATGTATTTGAAATAATTTTTCTGGAATAAGTTCATTTAAATAGTAAAAATATTTATCTCCAGTCATAGTTTGCAAGATTAATTTAAGAGATTAAAACTTACATTTACTTTCCTCCATTTACTCTGTATTGTAAATGAAAGCTAAGATATTTATTATAAATAAAAACTAATACACAATTTTCTACATGTTTAAACCATAAACATATACAAATTAAAATGGACTGAAATGTAATGAGTAAGTTTCGCTAATTTCCTTTGTCCTTTTTCTAGTTTCATTACTTATTTGTTTGGAATCACCTCCCTCTCCCTGCTGAATGTAGACACCACCTTTCTTACGCCATAATGCACTGTGCGCATCCTTCATGGCCAGCCGGGACCACAGTTCAGCCCTAAGCATCCTTCCAGGCCCCAGTGGCTGCCCTAAATGTGCGACCACACGAGCTAAGCCAGAGCGCTCTTGGGAACTCTGCAGGGCTTTCGGAAATGTTTCTGTTCCTGGTGAGTTCAGGTTTCTGGTACTTGATTGTTGCTAAGCTGTGTGAGCTACAAACCGGAAGAGGCCAGTCAGGGGTACTGAGAGGTCAGAAACCGAAAAAGGGAAAGAGGAGCCCCCACCTTAACTGCTGAGCCTCTGAAGTTGCTAAGTATAAAGCCGGTTTCACTGCATAACCCTGTATAAATGAGACTAGCTTTCCCCTTCAGTTGGCTTGGTTGAAGTTGTGTCATTTGCAATAGGAAAATATGCTCTTCTTTTTATTTCAATGTTTCAATAATACATTGTTTTATGTATGTGTCCCCAGTATTTGGATCTGATCTGAGACTGAATGCTGTCTCTGTGTAGTGTGATTATAGAATGATAAATGAACTATTAAAGTACTGCATGGTTTGTTTTTAGGTTATATACGACTTGGTCTTTTACGTCTGATTTTGTTTCCTCTATGTTCTTTAATTTAGTCTTTTTATTTAAAAAAAAAAAAAGCCCACTGTGCTGGAAGGTTCATTCCTCTCTCAAGCTGCTGAAATACTTCAAGTATTCCTTTTAGAAAGAGTCCCTGGGTGTAATTCTTCCTTCCTCCTTGCTTGTCGGAGCCTCTTTGTTCTCACCGTAAATGATCACTTCTCTGAAGACAGAATATTTTCCTTACGACACAAAACACTTTGAAGCTGTGGATGTTCAGAGTTTTGAAAATCTGAAGTCAGACACATTTTTTTTCATTTCTTTTGGAGAAACCCATTTCAAAGACTTCTGTACTTTTTCTTGATTATTTAGCAGCCTTACAATTATTAAAGTAGATTTAACGTTTAAAAGTCCCTAAAAGAAAATATTAAATGTCTTAGTTCAACTTGGAGTGAGTTCTCTTAAAAACTTTAAATAAATAATTAATAATATTAATTCCTTCAAAGAAAAGAACAAAACAGATTATCCTTTCACACTTAGCAGGCAACATAAATAAAAGCGAGGTTCAAATGATGAGCAGTGTATTCCAATGTGGCCATCGGGCTGGGGATTTAGCTCAGCAGTGTAAATACCTGCCTGGTGAGTGCAAGGTTGTGAGTTCCATCCCTGGTACCAAAAAAGAAATAACGTACAGCAACATAATCCAATCTGGCTATCGTGGAATATCTGCTGAGTAGTTCTTCTGCCTTCAATAACTGAGCGACTGGGAGGATTATAAGAAACATTTCTCCTGAGATGTGGGATAGTGCACATCTGGGAAATGCAACAGAAGCAGGAAATGGAGGTGGCTTTCTGCCACAACCTGAGGGTCAGAGTCGGAAGGGAGAGAAGCAGTCCTGAATTCCGGGGCTCAGCTCCAGAGCCATCAGCCTCTCACTCAACTGCACATGAAAAGTGTGTGGTGAGTCCTGGGAGAGGACACCGGACCCTTGAAGGATGTGCAGCAGGGCTGAAGGTGGGGACAGCAGGGCTGGAGCAGCTGTGCTTGCCCAGAGCGAGGCTGGGCTCCCGGACAGCTGGGAGGAGCCTGCACAAACCTGAACCCCCAGAGTCCAAAAGGAGACCCCCGAGGCCAGTAGGCAAGTGAACAAGGCAGCCTGAAAACTCTGTGAGTGTAATCCAGACTCTATGAATCAGTGGGCCAGAGCACTGAGGTAAATCCATCAGGTAACTGGCTCAACAGTTACATGAGGCAGACAGGACAGAGATGCTGATGTTGGTGGAGAATGATTTTTAAACAAAAAGACATATATACCTAGAGAAATAAAAAAAAAGGTAGACATTCAGGAAAGAAAGCAGGATATCAGCAGAGAAATGCAGAGCTGAAAATAGGAATATGGAAAAATCCACCTGGTATATATATGTAAAAGCATATTGAAAGTATACATGAAAAAAATCTTGATTATGGAAAATGAAGAGAAAATTAGAAAAAGTGGACAAAACATTGGTGATTATAGGACAATATCACTCTCAAATTCATATGCTATTTGAGATCAAAATGGAGTGAGAGATTGAGATGGAAAAATATAAAAAATAAATAATAGTGATTTTTTTCCAAGTTAGAGAAAAAAATTAGAAAGGCCCAGGAAGTCCAGTGAATCCCAAGCTAGATGAGGACAATAAAACCAGTGTTTGATGAGACTGCATAAAGTCCACACTGAGGAAGAGCAATAAAATAATGCACAGATTTTCACATTGCAAACAAAGACTCAGAAAGCAGTAGAGAAATATCTTTCAAGTGATGTAACAAACTATAAACCAGAATTTCACCATAGACAGAGAATGTATCCTTCAAAAATGACAATACAATAAGAGTAATTTCAGAAGCATTGGATTTCAGATGTGTAACCAGCATGTTTTCATAATAAAAAATTGTAAAGGAAGATTTTGCATTTGAAAAAAGTGGTGACATTAAGAAAAATCCCTCTACACAGAGCAACAGAGAAGAGGGAATTCTACAAGCACACTGCCAAGCAATCCCTGTGCACATTTCTTACTACGTAGGAAATTAGCTGTTTGATGAGCAATGTGCAACCCTGCCTTAAGGAACTGAGCGTACGGAAAGGCATAATGTGCACAATGAAAGTGGCCCAGAGACCTGGCAGTCGGTAGAGCGCAGATACGATGCTTTAAGGTTTGTGTAACAATTTTAAGTCATGCAAAACTAAGACAATTTGAACAATATTAGAAATCTTTACATTAAAAACTTTAAAACTATTCATGGCAAAAATCCCAATAGCTTTCAGAATAGAATACTAAAAACGCCCAACTCATCCAAAGGATCCAAGAAAGAATAAAGAAGAAAACCAGATTTGGAAGTTTGAAAACTAGCAAGACGGCTCATCTTTAGTAATTATAAATAATAATTAAGAATCTACCTTTAATAATACCATACAGAATGAATACTCAACTTGAAGATAACATCAAACCCAATAAAATTAACAAAATGCACATTTTTATTTTACACAAATCTGCAGCAGTGCTTGTACACCTGATGCAAACAGTAATTCTAAGAGTGCTCTGCTGACACTTCACTCTCAGCTGATTTTAAGACACAGGTCCTTGCTGTGGCCATATTTCCCTTACCTTCCTGAGTACTTGGAAAATATTTCTCACAGATGACTTAGTGTCCTAGTTTGCTGGTGTTATTATCTGCTGTTTCAGAGCCTATTGATCGGATCATGCCACACTCATTCCTCTGGGCATGCCTCACAATTTTATTTGAAAGCTACACTCAATGATAAGAAGAGACACAAGACATTATGAAATCAATTGCAAATGCCAGAGATAAAAATAAATAACTGTTAATAAGACATGTACTGGATGAGGCTTCAGAAGAAAAAGAAAACCACAGAAGTAACAAAAGAAATAATAACACGAAACAGAAAGAAATAAGATTAGAGAATAAGACCACCGCATCTGTTTCCTCTGGGAAAACATGAAATTCTGAGATATGTGAAACTGATGTCTAAGAAGCAGATAAAGGAGACATGCAATGAATATTTGACAAAATATTGGCTATAAATTTTGAAATTGATGAAAATGATGACTTCCCAAACTCCACAAATCTCAGTAACTTCAAATAGAATGAAATACAAAGAGGACCCTGTGAAAGCATGTTTACATCACATCACACAAATTGAAGTTAGGAAAATCTGACACTACCCAGAAGAGGAAAATGTCACATGGCAGGGCTGGGGACGCAGCTCAGTGCTGGGGCCTTGGGTTTTGTTTGCTGTGTGAGAAATGGGTTAAAAGGTTGCTAGACACATACGGTGCAGGTAAGTGTGGGTGTGTTCAGATGAAAGCAATTGTCTGAGAGGTAAGTGAAGGAAATTAAGTAAACTACAGTGTAATAACCATCTTGTCCTGAGGTGGTATATTTAGATTTCAGTAAAATAGGTTAAAGACATATTAATAATATTCCAGCAGCCTCTCTCTCTCTCCCTAGTTCACTTTCTTTTTATCTCTCTATATGCACTCACAAACAGAAACAGAGGAATGAAAAGTATATTTTATAAACCGAAGTTCAGATTAAGTAGAACCAGTGTAATAAATGGCAGTGGAAACAGAGAAATGAAATATAATGGTAAATTGTAAACTCAGTCCTATTGATAATTAAGCCCTCTGAATATTCAAATTAAATGGCTGTAAGATTAGAGAAATTTTACTAAACTTATTTTATCTAAAAACCTATTTTTAGACACAAAGACACAGGTTGGATTTTGAAGGCTGACCTGCTGGAAAGAATGCAAGATTGTCTAGGTTTAGCATAAGAAAAAGAGACCTCAAGACAAATGATATTTGCTGGTGTAAAGAGTAGAATTCCAGGGCAATCACTAAAGGGGTCAGTTCTGTTAGTTTTGATCCCATACATTTTAAAGGTCTGTTCTTAGGTATGATGTGCATGTTCATGATCAGTATTAGAATTTTTGGTGAACTGAACATGAAAAACACATATAAAAGCAACAGTCAGAAAATAATATTTATACACACATATGTACAATTCCATTTACAAGAAGGTTCAAGGTAGTAAAAATACAACTCACTACAAAGTCATTTTCATTTTATCACTTTATTGAAACTCCAACTTTTTTCTTGTATTTTAAAATTAAAACCAATTATTAACTTGTTTAACTGTTTAGCTATATAATACCCAATTAAGACTATCTAATAAAATTGTGAAACTTCATAGTAATAGTGGAGATTTTCTCATCCAATACTTTTCATGAGTCACGGTTTACATTGCAGCTCTGAAGCAGGTATATGCTGAAGGCAACCATTGTAACTTTGTACTTGATTTTAGTATAAAAGGAGAATATATTCCCATTCAACAGGGAAGTCTTGGTCATCTGATCAAGGATATTATAAGGATGTGTCTTTCACAAGGAAAAGGCACCTACCCTATTCTGAGATGCATTTTATTAACATGAATAAGAGTTTTAAATTTCAAACAACTGGCCAGAGAACCGATTAGCAGGCAGGCATCTGTGTGACACAGAGCCCACTGTGCAGTTAAACAGGAGTCCCCACTTCAGAAGTCAGTGGAGAGAGGCTGGAGATTTAGCTCAGCAGCATAAGCACCTGCCTTACAAGCACGCAGTCATGAGTTCAATCCCCGGTACCGATAAAAAAAAAAGAAAAAGGAAGTCAGCGAGAGACCCTGGAGCTGGGAGCGGCAGACAGACGGGCGCTGCACTGGAGGGAGGCCACAGAGTGCCAGGGTGCCGTGGGTGCTGGCGGGACAACACGGCAAGGGCTGAGAGCAACCCCAGGGGTGGGAAGCATGAACCACCCCTTGTGAAACCCTGTCCTGCAAGAGACATGAGGACGAAGTCGCCCACTCTTGTCCCAAGGCACTGGCCACATACGATGAATGCAAGCTTGAGATGATTAATCCAACTAGAAATGACTTTGGCGAAGGTGCGAGATCTTCAGGGGTCCTATGAGGCGCACAATGTGACCAAGCCATGCCAGATGAGGCAGAGGGGCCGCCTGCTGGAAACCCCCAGAACACAGGGGACCAGGTGAGCCCGCCTCCTGTCTGCCCAGTTGCCCTGTAGCAGTGTGGTGTTACTCCTGCTGGCCAAGCAGGCAAGATCGGGTTCACTGGGGTGATCTGTGTATCTTTACACGTGTTTTCTGGTGTGCAACAAAATAAATGAGCACCACAGATTGGACCATAAAACATATATTAAAAATACACCCCTAGAAACACTCTCGCAGGAGTGCTAGAAACTGGCATGAACTGCACTGTGGTGATTGTGCGTCGTTGTTACCTGTAAAGAGTTATAACGGTGCAGGCGAGACCCGGGAGATCAAGGACAAGGAGAGCAGCTCGGAAGGGGTGAACTGTAAAAACGCATTGCAGTATGCCACAGATGGTTTGAAAGCTCTGTGTAATTCCAAGGATCAAATGAGAATTATAAAAATCGCAGTGCATTTGAAAATAAGGACTCATTGGATGGTTTATCAGAACACTGACTAGCAGAAGGCAGTGGCTAAGATGCAGAAAAGATTCACTAGGACGTGCTTGAACTGGAAGAATGTGCTCAGAGCAGAACGTGCAGAATGGTAATTAGTACCACGTAGGACACATGGGAAATTTGCAAAGTAAGTTACCAGGGAATCTAGGTGGAAAAGAGCAAAATGAAAGGAAGATAATATTTAAAGAGGTAATTACTGAGGATTTTACAAACATGCTGTGTGACCTCCAGTCTTGAGATTAGGAATATCCACATACTAAGACAGTAATTTACGTGGGAAGCTGCCCTGGGTGCGTCACTGTAAGGTTGCCGAGAGGCAAACATCAGAGGGAAATGGAAAGGCGACTAAAGAAGCAGATGCGGTGCCGAGTACTGGGGCGCATCTCTAACCGGAGGTCTTAGCGCCAGCCAGAGGACCAGAATTGAAGCTGAGGGCGGCCGAATGGCATCTTCGCAGTGATGAAGTGAAACAACTGTCAGCCTAGAATTCGATGCCCAGAAAAATACTTCACAAGTCAAAGTGAAGTTATCATGTTTTCAGGAAAACAGCGCAAAGAAACTCTGCATATTGAGCTACAAGACATATTAAATGGAATTATTCAGGAAGAGGCAAAGGAGGCTGAGGAGTAAAGAAACACAAGATGGAAGAGGGGAGCGCGTAAGTGCCCAGTCTGGGCGGTCACACACCTGCCAGGAAATGCAGCACTGGGCGGGGGTCCCAGGAGCCCGCAGACCTGGGACAGCAAGGACAGGGAGGGCAGCTCGGAAGTGGTGAACTGAATGAGAAAAGGCTCTGTCACCCTCACTGGAAAAGAAACTAATTATTTTTGAGACTCCAAGATATTTAATATTTATTTTTGCACCTTTCAAGTGCACCTTAAAACACAAGAAAAGTCTGTCTGAGTAGCAGCATATGATATGGAACAGTCAATGATATAACGAAACTGAATCAAAGAGAGGACATAGAAACAGACAGACAGATGGACAGAGAGGGAAAGCAGAATTGCTCAATGGAAAGCAAATACTCAATGCAAGAAGTAAGCTCACTCAAATGTAAGTGAGGTGATTGAATTTAACGCTTTTAAAAATGCCAGTGAAATCCTTGAGTAAATTTTTGAAAAAGCAAGTCATGACATACGTAAATTATAAGAGACATGCTTTGATATAAAAATATAAATATTCAAAGCATAAGGAAAGTTTCAAGTAGATATATCAATAATTGCCAGAGTAGAATTGAAGCAAAAATTATTATGCATACAAGGGTCATTTGATAACAATAAAGCCTTCATTTAGCCACTCGGTATATAAAATGCTAAAGTGAAACAGTAAAGTGAGACACAGAAACGGAAGCAATCAAAACAATTTTTATAGCTATGTTAAGACTCACGTAGCACTTGCAGATATAAAGAGCAGACACCAAATCAGAGGCCATACAGGAGATATGTACAGCACAGCTACTTATTTGCTTAAGTGACGTAAGTGGAATTTTCCGAATCTTGTGTACCTGTTATATTCAACAGCAAACGTGTACCTGTTAATTCAACAGCAAACGAAATCTTCGCAGAAGCACAGTAAGTAAGCAGTAGAAGAAGTCCTGCTCTCAGTCAGACGCTTACGTTTGGAGAGCATAGTTCAATAGATGTGTGCAAAACAGCAAACCAAAGACGGGTAATTAGTAACCCCTGCTGGCTTGGATTACACAGCAGTTCAGAAATTTTAATAATTAGCTAAGAGTGAAACGAGAACTAAAATGTAAACTATATGAGTTAGACTAATACTGATGCTACAAATAAATAAAAATGAAATAGATAAACTAGAATTTAAGAGGACATTGGGAACTAAATGAAAATATTAGAAAAGTGGGCTAAAAACAAAGCATTTAAAATTTGTTGCAAAAAACAAGTCTAAGGAAAGTGTATCAAGTCAAAAGGGAAAAATTACATGGGAGAGATTAGAAAAGCAGAAACCCATAGATTAAAAAACCTCATCAGTCAACAGTAATGACAGAAGTAAAGTTTTTTTTTTTTTTTTTTTTTGGTACTTGGTATCAAACTCATGACTGTGAGCTTACAAGGCAGGCGCTTATGCCACTGAGCTAAATCCCCAGCCCAATAATGACACATTTAAAAAATAATAATTATGTCTTGGAAAAGATATATAAATTAGTAAACAATTACCAAGAACTAACAGAAAAGAATAGGGAAGCTAAAAAATAGAAACTAACATGTACAGCGTCAGGGATACAAATATGGGAGCTACTGAAACATAAAGGAAGTTAAAAATTAAAACGATTTGCTACATGACTTTATGTCCATGAAATAGTTACATAGATAAAATGGACCAATCTCTTAAAAACTAACTTTTCAATAAAGAAATGAATGACAAAATCCTGTGGTCCTAGAAGTATTAAATAATTAAAACTAAAAGTGGAAACAAGCTGCTTACGTGGTGTGTACCTACAATCCCAGCACTCTGGGAGGCCGAGACTGGAACTAACTAGTCTAAACCAGCCTGAGCAACTTAGAAGTGGCATAGCAAGAGCTCATTTCAAAATAAAAAAAAAATTTTGGAAAGGGCTAGGATATAGCTCGGTTCAAAGGCCCTGGGTCTAACTCCCAGGACTGCTAAATAAATAAGCTTAAAAGCAAAATAAAACCAAAAAGCATTTTTACTAGGAAACTCCTGGCCTAGATAGCTTTACTAATAAATTCTGGAATGCAATAGCATGATTTACAGTAGCTAAGTCCTGAAAATAGCCTAGATGCCATCAAGAGATGAATAGATAAAGAAAATATTATGTAGCTAGATCAATAATTGCCAAGATACAATTAAAATGAATTAAGAGTGAAAAATCCCAGTTATCCAAACACCACACATTTTTGCACATATACAGAAAGAAAGAAAATAACATATGCTGTTATTGCTGATTGTGAAATACCAATAAGAGACTTTTTATGTTTTTTTTTAAATTGTCATGTTAACATTTATTTTTAAATTGAAAATACATAATCTAGAGCTAGAGATTTAGCTCAGCAGCACAAGTGCCAGCTTGCAAGCACCAGGTCATGAGATCGATTCCCTGGTACCACCCTGCAAAAAAAGAAAATATAAAATCTATAAAGATGTCTCAAAACATACTATTTATTCCAAATATACACAAATAGAGGCTGCATGAAAATATCTGGCATGTTTTTCAAATTTAAAATGAGAAGATTGAAAGTAGACATCATTGTTAAGAATAATTTTTCTTTAGTAGACACTTCTTGTAAGCACACATAGAGAAAAGATACATCTACATAGCCATAGACAAAAAATGGTTAGATGATTACTAACTGAAGTAAAACACAACATTCCTTTGGTATCATGAGCGGGGCACAGGGATTGCGAACATTCCTGCTAGGAGCTGTGACACAGGGGTATTTCAGGGTGAAGGTCGCCTATCACTTGGGTCTGGGTGCATTTACAATGAAGTGTATCTAGAAGACTGATTTGGTGAGAAACTGTAATATTTTAATGAAATAAACAGATATGTCAATGAGCTTAAAATCATATTTAGTTTGGATTATTCACCTATACCAGAAATTCCTTTGAGAAAATGGAATGCTTATGCTGCTGTTTTTTGTCATCAAGTTTTGAAATTTTTGTGACCTTGCCCTCATTATACATGGTAAAAAAGAGATAGACAGAAGTGAAAAGTACCTCAGGTGGTCTTTTAAATTCCAGGGTACAGCGTCAGCCTGCATGCTTAGAAAACACACACTGCACGCAATGTAATATAGGCATTCGCCATGGCAGTCACTGAAGATACACGCATGATTCTAAAGAAGGCTCTGGGACATCGGGAACATAGCTGGCAAAATTAAAAATCTTGAGTAACATGAAAATAGTAACACCTACTTCCTATGCTTTGGATCACGATGCTGCATAGTATTTTGTAGCATTCCAGTGAGAAAAAATAATCAGTTTTAATGTCTTCTTGCTCAGCTAGTTCTCTTCATTGCAAAGAAACACAGCATTTCCCCAGAGTAGAACAATTTTACCCATAAACAGGATTGCACCCTATGGCAAATTCGAAAACATGGGATCCAGAGCCAGCACTGACGAGACTGCTAGCCCCGGTCTCTTTTAGTTATTTAGTGACAGGGAGAGCTCAGCAGTCTCTGAAAAAGATTCCTTACAAAGGAATCTTTTGTTTCAGGGGCACAAAAGGCTTAGCATGTTCTGTAGAATAAAAAACTGAAAGAGGTTTTATTGCATTGTACATTTTAAAGTCAGTTTGGGTGAGGTATAATTTGCATGCATCTACTTTTTGCAGTATTTCTCTGTTTACATGAATTCAACCTTTTCAGGGCACTCTGCTGTGAAGTTGGCAAATGCATGGAATGGCATAGTGCCAAGACCATTGACCTGCGTATTTCACAAGGCATCTCTGCCTCCTGTTCTGTGGGCAGGCATTCAGCAGGTGCTTAAAAGCACAGATGATACTGATCCTTGTGTATACTGTGTGCCTCCTATAGATGCATATTTATGAAGTTTAATTGATTAGACATTGTGTGATACTAGCAATAATAAACCAGAACAGTTACAAGAGCATGCTGTATAAAGTTATTCAAACGCAGTGTCTCTCTTGAAGGAGGCAAGATAAATGTCAATTAATATGTATTTGTGGACCATCACTGAACATGGATAGTGGAAATCATAAGAAAAGATACCTTGGATGAGAAGACATTACTGTTTGCTTATATATCCCTTACCTTCACAAAAATAATGTCACAGTCACCCAATGACTGGTGACCAGTTATTTGCCTTACGACCCTCTCTAGTCACCTCCTCTGAGTTGAAAACTGAACAGAATTTCTGACTTTGTAGTTTCCTGAGTTTGGCATTGCTTGACCTGTCACAATGAGCTGATGTTCACTCTTCCTGTCGCATGGTTAGTCAGTTACCTTTATTACTGAGTTACATCTCGTCACATGGATGGGCCCTTGTTTATCTATTCATTTGTTTGTTACTGGATGCTCAAGGCCTGGACAGTGTCCCTGGTTCTTGGAATCTTAAGCAAGGAATTGAAGAGGACTCAAGAGAGAGTGAAAGCAGCAGAAGTACGCTTCTCAGGATGGGAGTAGGCCCGTGAGAGGAAGTTCTGTTCCTGAAGAAGCCAGGTGCTGGTGCCTATATGGGTTTCTTCAAGGAGGGAGTAGCTTCTCAGAACTGATGCCAGGAGTCATTGCAACGAGAGGTAGGCAACTTCCTTTCTATCGGAGGGAGGAGTCTTCATCCTTATGTGGAATTTTGGGTAGCAGTCATGATGCCAAGGCCCATGAGGTGGGAGATGTCAAAGCACAATGCAAATAAATTCTAATTAACTTGAAAGTTCCATTTCACAGTGGCCTGTGGCCTAGGTGCCTTGTTTTTAACATGCGTGCTCTAGGTGTTAGAATGGGAAAGGCTCCGTGGTCTCTCAGGTCTGACTTTCGCTTTTATCCTCCGCTTCTCACACTCCTCCAGGGACTCCTCCCTCCTTCTGTTGATGGAAAATTTCCCCAATGTTTAGAGATTAAGAATGAAAGCCCTATAAATTCTTGTGTACTTTTAGTGTATGGACATCAAGATTATTTAGAAGCGTCTTGTTTAATTTCCCAATATTCAAGGGTTTTCATACACATTTCTGTTGCTCATAGCTAGCTTAGTTTCCTTACATTCAGAAAATATGGTGTGTGTGGATTAAAGCCTGAAAACCCTTAAAGTTTTCCCTTTTTACACTGAGATCTGTATGGCAAATCCTCATGAAATAAAACCTAGCTCCCGTGGTTGAGTAGAAAGTGGGTCAATAGTGCATTCAGGTTTTCTCTTCTTAATAAGCATCTATTAACACATCCCAGTGATTACTACAGAAAGGTGTTACTGGGGTTTGGATAAGGGGCTCCCAAGAACCCCAGCTTGCACAATGAGAGGTGGTGGGTCCTTTAAGAGGCAGGTGCTTCTTGGGAGGAAGTGATGTCACAGGGAGGGCCCTTGAGGGATGCTGGGAGCCTGGCCCTTCCTCTCTTCCTCCTTTTGCTGCCTGGCTATCTAGTGGTAAGCAGTGTCCTCTTCTGTGCATGGCAGCCATGATGTGCTTCCTCTGCATCAGCCCCAGGGCAATGTGGGTAATTGATCATCAGTGAACCCATGTAGATCATGAGACAAAGTAAACCTTTGCTGTCTTTAAGTTGACTAGCTGTTTTAGGAATGGAAACAAGTGTTAAAATCTCCAACTGTAATAGCCGGGCATGGTGGCTCACACCTGTAATCCCAGCACTCGGGAGGCTGAGGCAGGAGGATCGTTGTGAGTTCAAGACCAGCCTGGGCTACAAAGTGAGCTCAGGGCCAGCCTGAAGTGCATAGCAAAACCCTCTCTTAAAAAGACAAAAAAAAAAATCTCCAACTGTAATTATGTACGGATGGCTTTATTGACCCTTTCAATTCTATACAATTTTTTTTCATGCACATGGAAACTCTGCTATGTGACAGAGATTTAGGGCTTAACATGGCTAGGTTTCTTCAGATGGTAAACCTTTATCATGATGCTTATTCTTCTTTTACACCTGCTATATCCACTGTTCCAAAGTTCAGACTCCTCAGCTTTACTTGGTTGAATGTTAATGTGATAGACTCTTTAATTGCATTTTTATATAAACATTTAAAGATGCTCGTACACAGTTTTTAGCCTTATGTTTTCACTTCATTAGTACAAGCTTGTCATTTAATGTTTAAATTTAAATAAGTTATTATCATGATTTTATATAAACCTACCAAATTACTACTGATTTTCCACCTATTTTGTTCTTTTCTTTTTACTGTCTGCTTCTGGATTCATGGAATACTTTTATGATTTAATTTACCTGCGGTATGCCTTATTAGCTACCAATATTTTGTGTTGAGAATTTTCTTAAACTTTATAATAAAAAATTTAATTCTTTACTATCCATTTCAAAAACATGACATCACTTCAGTTATAACATAAGTTTTACAGTAATGCTTTCCCAGTCACTGCCTCACACCATGATTGTGTTGTCATAAATGCTCATGTAGAGTTTGTAAAATATTGCTCAAAACATTGCTAGCACTGTTGATTAAATATTAACTAACTGTTAAATCAATTAAAACTAAGAAATTGCAATTTTCAAGTTTTCTTTGTGTGTACTATTTCTGAGGCTCTTCACTTTGTGCAAACCTGAGTTTATATATACTATTTCATTTCTCTGGATGAAAGTCTTTGATCTTAGATTAATTCACACCTTCAGGAAGTGAACACTGTGCTTTAATTTGCTTCTTAAGGGGACATTATCCCACCGTCACCTTAGAGGCATTTTCATTGAAAACAGGTTTCTAAGTTTGAAGATTTTCATGTCAGTACTGTAAAATGCTTCCTTATCATTTGTCTTTTAAAGTTTCTAACTAGAAGTGGGCCCTCTTCCTGATCTTTGTCTTTCTGTATATCATGCATCTCCTTTTTCTCACTGTCTCTGCACTTCCTCTTCACTTTGTAACTCTTTGGAATGCTGCAAATGTAGCATTTACCCCCTTGTTAATCTCTGAAACTTTTGGGACAGTGATTTCCTATCTCTCAGTAATTTTTTTTTAAATTCTCAACTATTTACTCTTCTGTAACTTTTCTCCTTTTTGTCTCTGATATTCTAAACAAGCTAGAACATTTTATGTTGTCCAGTGCTGCAGATTCTACTGAGAAAACTCCTCATTCTTCCGTTTATGTCTTTAAGTTTAAGTAATTACTACTGTTTTGTTTTCAAATTCACTTGTTTTTCTCAGCAAATTTGAGACTACTGATAAGCCTGTGAAAAATTAATCTTCACAGATACAGCAGCGGACTGGTGAGAGCAGCAGTCCCCTAGCCAGTATGCTTCAGAAAAACTGTAAGCAATGCAAAAAGGTCCTGAGACCTCCACCACTCACCTGCCTGAAAGAAACCAGAAACATGACAAGGCAAAGAAACAGCAAAAAGCCTCCAACTGCCGAACCAGGGAAAATAAGTCCAGGAAAGGTAAATACAGAGGAGATTGAGGGCAGAAAGCATGCAATATCAGACACAGCCTCATCGGAAATAAATACTTCTGTGACCTCATTGACAAATTTAAATCTGAAATTCTAACTCAGGTGAAGCAATATATAAAAAGATTAACGAAAGAAATGCTGGGCACCCCTCAAGAAGACACAAATGGAAGAATAGAGGAATCCAGAAAAAGGAGAGAAGCCTTTGATGAAGAATATAAACAAAATCTAAAATACATGAAACAGATCCAAAGAGAATATTAGGAAATTAAAAACTCCTTTGAAAGCTAGCAAAGCTTCTTAACAGAAACTAAAGACAGACTTTCAAAACTTGAAGATAGATTTGCAATGTACAATCACGAAAGGAAGGATCTCTTAAAAATAACAAGGAACCAGGAAGTAATGATACAAAGGCTAGAAGACAAGATTTATAATTTAAGAATAAAAAATATGGATGAAGAAGCTGGGACAAACACAAATGAAATAAAAAGGTTATTCACAGAAATAATTAAAGAAAACTTCCCAAGCATAGGAAATGGAAGTGATGTTCAGATATATGAGGCATATAGAACTCCAGCCAGCTACAACCAAAACAGATCTACACCCAGACATATAATAAGCAGGATCTCAGAAATCCATCACAAGAACAGAATATTAAAAGTGGTCAGAGAAAAGAAACAGATAACCTATAAAGGAAAACTCATCAAAATCACAGAGGACTTCTCAATGCAAACTATCAAATCAAGAAGAGCTTGGAGTGAAATATTCCAAGCCCTGAAAAAAAATAACCTCCAACCCAGATTGATGTACCCTACAAAACTGTCTCTCAAAATTAATGGAGAGACAAGATATTTCCATGACAAAGAGGAACTGGGGGAGTTCGTGACCACCAATCCAACCCTGCAAAGAGTATTGAAAAACATCCTAGAGAGAGAGAAGAAAATCACCAGGATTCCAGGAACAATGGCAGAAAGGCCTCAATGAAAGGGGCAAACAGTGGAATGAAAGAGAAAAGAAAACAACAATGACAGAAATATAGCATAGCGGAGATGAGGCAGAGAAGATTGACTATATCGCTGTTTTGTCTTGACTGATTTTATTTGAATCTGGTATTCTTGAGAGTATCAAGTCTGGGAGTAGAGGCAACTACTCTGAAGATGACAAGATTCAATAGGATACCCATTCTGGTTTGATTATTAACTGTCTTTGAAGTCCTATAATGTCTCCAATGTTTGATTTTTATTTAATAGTGCTATGTACTGCTAAGTTTAATTATACTATGCCTGATGATATAGACAATTTTATTGAAAATAACAGCAGACATCATAACTACCATAGGTCACCTAGTACTGTGGTTTTATATGTCCTTTTCCTTTCATGTTTCTCTAGGAATTTGTATTGTTTACTTGTTTTGATTTGTTTTTCCCTCTTATACAGAAAAACTAGGTATACATGTAGAGATTTATACATGTGCAGAACTTCTAAGCAGTTTATGAGAATTGATTATAGTTATTGTAAAAAAAGAGAGGAAAAGAAAGTACTCTAAGGGATATAACTGCATGTATGCTTAAGTGTATAGGATTGATAACCATATTACTAAATATCTGTTGGATAGATGAACAGAACTGATTGCACCCTCACTGTTTGGATGTCCACTTTGTAGCCTTTACTTTTGTAACTTGAACAACTACTTCTAAGAGGAAAATATGTAATTATCAACTAGTGATTTCTTACTGTTTTTTTTTCTTTTTGAAATTATGTATTATTTCTACCCTCTTTCTGTTTCATTTTTTTCCTTAAATAAAAAAAATTAATCTCCAATCTTATATACTTATTTCTATCATTTTCCTTGGTATATTTTTTGCAATTTTTATTACCTGGTAAAATTAATAATTCATTATTTTACACATACTTTCGAATGTTTCACCACAGATTTTTAACAAATTAATCGTAGATTTTGAGCTTCCCTGAGTGATCTTTGAATCTTTGATCACTTTCTGTTTGGAATCATAGTCTATGTAGCATTTATACATTCAGATGTTTTGCTTAATAACATGCATTTTAGAATCTGTTTGACACTTTCTTTTCTAATATTTATTTTACTAGTAAAAATGTTCACTGTACATAGTAATTACATTTACCGGGACGTGGTGTGCACACATAACACAGTTTAAGTCTTACTCTGCTTCCCCTCTCCTCTGCCTCTTGGTTCCCTTCCCATTTGCAAGAGACCTCATTTCTCACAGCTTCATGGGTGCAGCAGTTTGCTTGTCCATTCGTCTGCTGAGGGACCTTCCGTCCCCTCACATGGATTTTGGTTCCTGAGTCACAGCTGCACGTCCCCAGATTGACTTCTGCCCAGCGCTTCAGTTCCCACTGGGCACAGCTTCTGGGTACCCCGGTTTCCTCAGGATCCATGGCTGCCATCTGCCCTGTGATTCTTCTCTAAGGGATCTAAGAAGAGCTCGTGGTTTTCAGGCTTTCTTTTCTCTCATGACAGTGGAGCTGTGACTTCTACACTCTACCTGTGTGGCCTGCACTCACAGCCTGCGGATGGATGCTTCCTGAGCATTGTCTGCCAGCCTGCGCGTGGAAGCCAGGTGTTTTTGCTTGTCCCAACTTGCAGCCCTCATTAGTCTGGTGCCTAGTGAGTCTGCACTATTTTCTCCCACCTTCCCAAGGACCTATGAAGGTGCCAGCGTTTGGGGCTGTTCTGGTGTAAGAGAGAGCTTCCTGCTTCTCCCTACTGATATGAACCCTGCATCTTGGGTCACAATGTTCCTGTTCCTTCCACTGGTGTAGAGTGATATTTTTCTCTTGGTATCTTCCACCAACAATGAGTCTTTTTCTGGGTCAGAGGCTACTTCTCCTCTGCCGCTTATTCTATTTGCTTTATAAGTGAGAGGGAGTGGCAGGAGATGGAAGGAGTGAGCAGTACTCTTTGGTCCCCAGGACTTCTTAGTGATCATGGAGCAAAGAGCCAGACTTTGGCAATTCACTGAAATTTTAGCTGCTTTTCTCTACCCGGCTGTGCTTTGCCTTGGGCTTGCTGCTTCGCACACCTGCCTGTCCTTGCATTTCAGCTTCTGATTTTCCCGCAGCCCTCCACTTCCGTTAGCTTCAGAACATATTGACATTTTTCAGGTCATCCAGCTGGGTTTGCTTGTTGCTGCTGTTTCTGGCACGGTAGCAACTGGTTCTCCAGCTTCCCAGGCAGAAGTGGAAGCAGGGCTGTATTTCAGCGTCCGAGTTAGGTTTTAATTATGACCGCCTTCCCCAGGAGGATGTGCTCCATAATCTTTCTGAGCTTATTGATTGCTACAGAATAATAAGGGTGATAACATATTGTACTTTTATGTGCATGTCAAAATTTTGGAAACAATAAATGTAGTATAAACTACGGGAATAATAGCAAAATGCTATCAGGCTAAAATGTAGAAGGAAATTCATGGTAAATGATAATGAGGTGAGGAGTGTCATATGGTCTTATATAATTGTTATAAATGGAAGAGCAAAAAATGAGCTCTCCAGAGGAGAACAAACCACTTCCTCAGGAAAGCAAGACAAAGGCTTGCAGGGAAATTACTCCCTTGAGCTGTCATAAAAGGAGCCAATTGGAATACAGTAGACAAGACCCCAAACAGCATGCTAATAATAAATACAGACCTTATGCCTATATATATATTTTATGTGTTCCTCTATGGACTTGAGAACATACTGCCAAATCCAAATTTTGTGAAAATAGCATATAAAGAAACCAAAATCTCTCACAGAAGCACCCCCTAAATTGATGTGGGTATTGCTTTTGCTTGATTTTTGAATAAACTATAGGATATAAATAAGAAAGGAATGGAGATTCTGTGACTATATGTCCTTGAAATAATTCTCCAAACTTTTCTGCATATTGGTTGTACAGCCAAAATAGTAACGCTGAAGGAAAAATATTTTTCTATATACAAGTGTAACATATACATCAAGACCCCAGAGCTGAATCCAGAGTGGTTTTTGATGAGAATTGTGAAAAATACACGTTGGAACTATATCTTGTAAACTAAGGCTCTTTAAAAGCTTAAGAAGCTTTACTACATGGTCAGCTCCCTTTTGCACTGTAACGCCATGCTGATACATACACGAGAGGAATACAGACCTGCCTGCTGGGAAATGAGGGCTGGAGGCCCTGAGAGGGGTCATTGTAAGCTTTACATGGGTGCTGTGAAAGCCGCATGTCATGATATTTTTGAGAGTCTTTCATCAACTCTGCAAATTTATATATATTTTAATTGGCTTTCATGTGTGACATGAGAGACTTCTTTATACAATGAATCATCTAACTCCATCCCTCTTCCGAGTCTTTTCTTGTGGTAACTCTAATGCAACTAAGGGTCCCATACAAGACAAAGGCTGTTACTAGTTTTAAAGCACTCAAACACATCTGACAGGAAGAACATTCCCGTCAGAGGCAAGAGGTCAGCGTACCGTCCTGTTGATCAAGGGGAAAGAATTCTTGAGTGAAGATGCAGAGGACAGAATTTGAATATACTTAGTGGGCACATTTTAATCTGATGGTAAATGACATTATTATTGGCTAAGTTAAAGAGGAAAATTATCAGTTTATCATTTTTGCTTCAAGAAGTCATTATTTTGATGAGAAACTTGAACAACCACATAAATCAATCTACAGGCTGTTTGGCAGGGTGATACATTTATTGTTAAGGCATAGGTAATAGTCAATTCTATCTTCCTGTTGAAAAGGTAAAAAGACCTTGGGGGCAAATAATTAAAATCATGTTCTTTCCACTAATTATTTCTCTTCTATCCCTAAAGTACTTAGCAAGATGATTAAACACCACAATGGGCTGAATAACAAAATTATTATTCTTTAAGGTACAAATTATACTTTAAGTATCATAATTTATTTTACTTTTACATAGGGGAAAACTAGCATTCAGCCCAGTACAATCAAGTATTTGAGGAAGAAAAATTACCCGGGAAGAAATAAGTATCAATTGGCAACTTTCCGATGTTGCCTACCTGGCCTTACAATTCCGGAATGAATTATCCAGTGAATGAAGAATCCAGTGGCAGCTCACCAGCATTGCTATGAAATCGATGGTTGACCGGGCATGGGAGCGCTGTTTCTGCTAACTAGCAAGATCCTTGACAAGACCGCACCCAGCTGGCAGCGGCTTAGGAATTCGGTTCTTGTGTTTGGCAGCATGAGTTGTATATGCGTTAGACACTACAGGTGGGCTTGGGGAATTCTGAGACACTGGAGGATTATCACAGTCTCTGCTCCTGGGAGCATCGGAGGAGAGGGAAAATCAGAGCTAAGGTCAGGGCTACATGGGCCTTGCTAATGGTGTTAGTAGATTTCACCAATCGTAAGGAAATATAGCTATAACAGTTCTCAAGTTGGAGAGCAGAACTGACTGGGGATTTTCTCATGTGGAGGAAGAAAATACAATGGTTTGTTTCACAGTTTTCAGGGACAAAGTGTCACAGGAAATCTTGCGGGAGAACTGGACTGGAGGTTAGAGACCTGAGTTTAAGGCCAAGTGAATTTATAGATTTCTTTGCTTCTTGTTTCATTCTTTCCAACTTTCCATCTAAAATAACATTTCTCTTGCCAGGAAAATGCCTTGCAGTATTTCCTTTAGGTAAAGGTCTATGCGGGTCACATTTTGTTTATGTCAAAATCCCTTCTTCTGTTGTCTTTCTGGAAATAGATCTGTGATGGGTTAGAATTATTTATTAGTAGTTTTTCTACTCTCATTTTATTACCCTCTGTTTTATTTTTGTCTGTTTTGCTTTTATCAAGGAAATCACAATTTCTTTTAATCTGGAGTATGTAAATAAAGAAGAAATAAAATATCTTCTCAGAGATACACAGGAAATCAACTGAAACCTGCTGGAGCCTCAGCTGTGAGGACAGTCAGCACTCTGCCTCATCTCTGAAAAGCCTTGTTCTCTCCTGGGTCTGGGGAAGACAGTGGGCTGGAAGATTCTCATTCTCAGAAAAGACTCATTTGTGAAGGCAAATATTTCTAAGAAACACAATGTGCGTGAATCATGAAAACACATAAAAATATCATGCAGGAGTGGTTCTTCCGTGCAGTAAGATGATAGCTTGAAGTAGGTACATGTGTGCATAATTTTTAAAAAATGCTTCTATTTCTATCTGGAAAATAGGTTTAATTAGATTGGCTTTTAGCTCTGAATTTTCTTCAGAGCAGAAGTTTTATTCTAAGAATTTGCTTTCTTGCAGGTTATCTTATAATCTTTAAGAAGCAATTAATAAAGGGTCATTTGAAATTGCTCTTTGTGTTTATTTCTTTAGAATTTTCCAACTCTAATATAAGAGAAATATTGAATAGAAGAAACATTATTTTGTTCATTTGAGATAAAGTTTTTTGAGAAACACCATCAAAATAATGTTCTTTTGGGGTTAAAAGCCTCTGATACTGAGATGTGAAATGCAGATTGCTTAACTACGTGGATAGGTGACCCCTGGCTTTGAAGATATACCCATGGCCTAATGTGATGGGCACCACAATGCATAAGAGAAATTCACATTTTTATAGATGTTAATGTCATCATTAACTCAGCATAGACCTTACTAGCTGTTAGAATTTAATAAGCTATCAAACAAAAAAACTCGATGAAGTGTTTTCAGAACCTTAGGGTCCAGGGCCTATTTTTTTTGTAACAGAGCTAATTCTGGGCTGTAATAACAGAGCAGCATCTCAGTGATGATCAGACTTCAATTTCCTGGCTTCCAATTGCTCTTTCTACCTGAATCATTATTTCTATCACTGCTTTTATTTAGGAAACTTGAGGTTCATGCCATTATCATAGGCGACATTAGCTGTTTCATAGTCTTGGGAAACAATTCATGTGTTTATTTAATTTCTAAGTTTCTTATTTTTTATCTTTTTTATTTTATTTATTTTGGCACCAAGGATTGCACTCAATGACTGTGTGCTTGCCAGGCAGGTGCTTACGCCGCTGAGCTAAATCCTCCAGCCCTAACAATTCCTTTTTCCCCCTGCTGAACTTCATATAAATGCTAACATTCCTTATGCCTTCCAGCAGTTACAACTGAACCTATTTCTGGGTAAATTTTCATATTTCTGTGCCCATGGATATCACCTGTGGTAGGATTTACTAGATTGACCTAGTCAACCCTTGAGATTTCCCTCTACGTCTCAAGGAATCTCACATTTGGAAGGGTTGTCTGCAGTCGGGTCCACTTCCAGGACAGAATAAGGAAGGACTCTACTTTGGGAGCACCAGAGGCCGGTATGTGCACAAGGTGACTTCCTCGGAGTGAGTTCAACACACCATCTCTGATGAATTTATTCTCAGACAGGAGACTTGTAAAAAGCCGATAATCTCTCATGCTGACCTGTTTCTAATAAGCTACTAAGAGATATATGAAAAAGTACATTTTTCCTTTTCTACTGTCTGAATATATTAATAGAAAAAGTCATCTGGCAAATTATTGTTATTATAATTATTAATTCTGATTGTGATTCGTGGGTTAAAAGCCATGGCTTCATAGATGTTTTCCATATACTCTGCCTGCCCCGAGCTACACCCCAGCCTGAAAAGGATCACTAATGAGGGAAGTTTCCTTTGGGAGCCACATAATTCCAGACAGCTCATCTCTTATGAACCTAACAATTTCTGCAGAATGTACCAGAGGATGAGATTTTAGATCTTTATGTTTCATTTTACATCCAGCTATCCCAGAGGAATGGTACTGTGATCGCTTTGAGTGTGTATATATTACCTCACCTCAACACCTTTTAACACTATTGGTCAGCCATTTTGCAGAATGTTTTTGGTTTTCTGTGTTTTTTTTTTTTTATTTAATGAAAAAAATTGAAACCGAAAGAGGGTAGAAATAATTTCAAAATTTCAAAAATAAAACAAAAAAAACAAAAATAGTAACCAGTAAGAAATCACTAGTTGATAATTACATATTTTCGTCTTAAAAGTAGTTGTTCAAGTTACAAAAGTAAAGCCTACAAAGTGGACATTTAAACAGTAAGACTGCAACCAGTTCTGTTCATCTATCCAACAAAAACTTAATAATATGGTTATCAATCCTACACACTTAAACATACATGCAGTTATATCCTTTAGAATACTTTCTTTTCCTCTCTTTTTTTCTTTACAATAACTATAATCCATTCTCGTAAAATACTTAGAAGTTCTGCACATGTATAAGTCTCTATGTGTATACCTTGCCTTTCTGTATTGGAGGGAAAACCAAATCAAAACAAGTCAACAATACAAATTCCTAGAGAAACATGAAATGAAAAGTACATATAAAACCACAGTACTAGGTGATCTACGGTAGTTGCTATGATGTCTCTTGTTATTTTCAATAAATTTGTCTATATTATCAGGCATAGTATAATTAAACTTAGCGGTACTTAGCACTATTAATAAAAATCAAACATTGAAGACATTATAGGACTTCAAAGACAGTTAATAATCAAACCAGAATGGGTATCCTATTGAATCTTGTCATCTTCAGAGTAGTTGCCTCTACTCTCAGACTTGATACTATCAAGAATACCAGATTCAAATAAAATCAGTCAAGATAAAACAGTGATATAACCAATCTTCTCTGTCTTATCTCTGCTATGCTATTTTTCTGTCATTGTTGTTTGTTTACTTTTCTCCTTCATTCCACTGTTTGCCCCTTTCATTGAGGCCTTTCTGCCATTGTTCCTGGAATCCTGGTGATTTTCTTCTGTCTCTCTAGAATGTCCTTCAATATTCTTTGCAGGGTTGGATTGGTGGTCACGAACTCCCCCAGTTCCCCTTTGTCATGGAAATATCTTGTTCTCCATTAATTTTGAGAGACAGTTTTTCAGGGTACATCAATCTGGGTTGGAGGTTATTTTTTTTCAGGGCTTGGAATATTTCGCTCCAAATTCTTCTTGATTTGATGGTTTGCACTGAGAAGTCTGCTGTGATTTTGATGAGTTTTCCTTTATAGGTTATCTGTTTCTTTTCTCTGACCACTTTTAATATTCTGTTCTTGTGATGGATTTCTGAGATCCTGCTTATTATATGTCTGGGTGTAGATCTGTTTTGGTTGTAGCTGGCTGGAGTTCTGTATGCCTCATTTATCTGAACTTCACTTCCGTTACCTATGTTTGGGAAGTTTTCCTTAATTATTTCAGTGAATAGACTTTTTATTTCATTTGTATTTGTCACTGCTTCTTCGTTCACATTTTTTATTCTTAAGTTATAAACCCTCTTGTCATCTTCTAACCTTTGTATCATTACTTCCTGGTTCCTTGCTATTTTTAAGAGATCCTTCCTTTCATGATCATATATTGCAAATCTATCTTCAAGTTCTGAAAGTTTGTCTTTAGTTTCTGTTAAAAGGTTTTGCCGGTTTTCAATGGAGTTTTTAATTTCCTAATATTCTCTTTGGATCTGTTTCATGTATTCTAGATTTTGTTTATATTCTTTATCAGAGGCTTCACTCCTTTCTCTGGGTTCCTTGATTCTTTCTTTTGTTTCCACTTGAGGATTACCCAGGATTTATTTTATTAATCTTCTTATATCTTGCTTCACCTGAGTTAGAATTTCAGATTTAAATTCGTCGATGAGGTCATGGAAGTATTTCCTTATTTCTGATGAGGCTGTGTCTGATATTACATGTTTGCTGCCCTCAACCTCCTCTGCATTTACCTCTACTGGACTCACTTTCCCTGGTTCACTGGTTGGAGGCCTTTTGCTGTTTCTCTGTCTTGTCATGTTTCTGGCCCCCTTCAGACCGGTGGGTGGTGGAGGTCTCCAGGCCCCTTGCACTGCCTACAGTTTTTCTGCAGCACACTGGCTAGGGAAGTGCCACCCCAAGTCTGCTGTGGATCTGCGAGCTGCACACTGGGAGCCAGTCCCTCTCCCTACGTCAGTCACCCAGTTGTGCTTCAGCACGTTTGTGTGTTCCCTGCAGATGCCTCTGGCTCAGGACAGCCTCATCCCTAGCTATTGGGTTCCAACCAGGGGCCTGGCCCAGCCCAAGCAGATCCCATCAATCTGCTTTGGACCAGGAGCCATTAACTGACGCTGCCTCCGGTTTTGATTCAAGCCGGTCCTGCCCAACTCCAAAATGTCATCTAGCGGGTCCTCCCACTCTGGGGAATCCAGTTCCCGTCATTCACCAAAGTCGGCGCAGCTCAACTCGCCATTTCCACTCCCTGCCGCAGCGCCTCCTCCAGCAGAGGGTTTTGAGCTCACCAACCCCCACTCTCGGCAGGGCTGTGACCTCAGCTCGATCGTGAGTCGCCTGACTCTAAGACAAGCCTGGTACAGTGACCAGAGCGTGCCCAGCTCAAGCCCTCTGTCCACGCTTCTTCCTCTTTCTGTTTTTTCTTTTTCTTCAGTTTCTTCCTGGGTCATGAGAATTCCTCTCCTTTTGTCTGGCCTTCTGCATGTTGTTAGATACTAGCATCTGAGTTGTTTTTGTTTTCAGAGAGGCTCTCTATCGTGCCACCACTCAGCTGGCCATCTTGGATCTCTCTCCACCTTTTCTGTTTTTTTTTTTTTTTCCCATGATTTGACTCAGTGTTGAAATATGGCAATGCTGTAGATGGGATACTCTGCTCCTCCCATTGCGTGAATCTGGTCACGTCTAATTTCCATTAATTCCATATCGAGTAATATTAATTTGAGTGAACGGTGAATAGTTTGCTTGAGATAAACAAGAACTAGAAAGCCAGAGTGATGAGCCCAGCACTTGGGGCCCCATTTTCTCTGGAAATGACTGAGAATTCTAAGCTTGCCTATTGGCTTCTCTCCAATAGAGATGCTAAGAAGCTTCCAAGCTGAGTGTAGGCTTTAGGCCACTTGTGAGGCTAATAATACAAATATTATTCCCAATAGGGAAGCAGAGGTACCTGGAATTATTCTCCAACCTCCAGTTGGGCCATGAAGGGGTTAGAATGACTTGAAGTAGAGCCCATGGAGTCTGGAGAGCAGCTTAAAAGCAAATCAATCCTTTCCACTGATTATCTGGCTTTTCAGGTGACATACAGAAAACTGATAAAGCTTCTCGGTCCATATTATTCAAAGAAATCACTTGTTTGCACCTTAGTTGGATAAGATGAAAACATAAGTCAGTATTTATATGCCAGTGATGAAAGCATAACATTTAAAAACAATCTTTTCTTTGGATGAAGTCCCAAGAATATAAATAAATAGATTCTCTTTAGATTGATTTAAACTGATTAAAGTTAACAAAACAATTGTCTCTGGATATAGAAATAAAAAGCTGAAAAAAAATATGTATATACACCCTGACTATGTTGTTTTCCTCTGCTGGTTTTTATTCCTCTTATATAAAGGGCTACCTGTGTGACTGCTGGGTTATATAACAAGTGTGTGTTTCATTTTCTAAGAAGCAGCCAAACTTTGTTCCAAGGCAGCTGCACCATTTTCAATCCATTTGAAATGTTTAAAAATTATCCCACATACGTGCCAGAGCTCAGCAGTTTCGTTTTTTTAAAACTCCACTCTAAGATTTAAGCAGTCTTATCTCATTGTGGCTTAAAATTGCATTTTGTTAGTGCCAAGAAACACTTTTAGAATAACTTTCTAAAGAATTTAATGGAAATGTTTCATCCACTGAGAGAGGAGTATGGTGAGGCGGGTGACAGCAAGTATTGAATAAGCTCAATTGTAAGCCTAAGATTTTTTAAAAGCTGGCCTGGGGTGAAAAAAAAATAATACAGAAACAGTACATGGCTTATTCAGTAGAAATAACAACTTAAATTGGAGGAAGAGAGCAAGAGAGAAAAGTGTAAAAATTTATGAATATGTGATAGGATAAAGGTGACAGCTAAAGAATGTGATTTAAGACAATGAAACAAAAGGTAGACACTCAGACTAAAACCCGAGCTGAGTATAATATCAAAGGTATAATTAAATTCACCTAGTTGAATTTCACATACACAAAATGAATTACAAATAAAATAAAAAAAAACATAGGAAGGAAATATTACAACAAATATAAGTGCATACTGCATTTGGGTACCTATCATATTATGACATACTTGAGGTTAATTGTGTCAATTATTTTCATAAATGCTAATTTGCTTAACTCACATGGAAGACAATATAATTCATTCAAGTGACTGGTTTGACCCTTTTTATAACATAAAGCAACTATGCATTGAGCAAACTAAATTGGGATGGCTCAAATTAGAAAAGTTAATGCAAACAATTGGAAAACATTTGATGTAATCCCAGGAAAGAAGAAGTCACTATTTAAAGTTACTATTTAAAAAGTATACTAAGAAATTACTGTTTAAAAAGTATAGTGTGAATTGATGGTCCAGCACTTATGAACACTGGTGCACCAAATACCACAGCACCCATTCCATCAAGCAGGAGCTGTAGAAGTTAGAACAGGAGTTAAACAGAAAGTCTAGACTTTTAGTCCAAAGAACAGTAAGATAACAGATGGCAATGTGTGAGTAAAATGTGTGATATGAGTGATAAAAACTTGTAAAATAGTTTGTGCATGTGCTTCTTATTTTCTTATCTCAGTAACAGTGAACATACTCCTCAAAAATAGCACTTTGGCATTTCAATAAAATACTTAAATGTTTTTGATAGCTTGTTTTTACACAAAGAATCTCCACTAAATTAATTGAAGTGAGGAAAAATAGATCTCAAATGTAATAAGATATGCATACTGTATTAAAAGAATCTTTTAAAAATTCATGTGTATTGGAAAAATGTATAACTTTTAACCTAGCTTTGATTCTAAAGAAACACAAAATTCAAATTTCCAGATTCTAAAAATTAATATATTATTGCAAATTCCCCAATGAGAATCTATGAGATTAAAAAGAAAACAACTTAAGAAGAAAATATTTATGGGAATACAAAGGAAAGGATCAAAATAAAGGAATAAGATACTCCATTTAGGAAAAAGAAGAGAAAAGTAAAATATGGAAGGAAGGAAATAGTAAAGGCTAAATTATAACTAATGTTGGAGAGATAATTGATAGAATTACAAAACAAATCATCATAACAATCTTTAAATTTTTAGCAATATAGATAAATCACTGGGTATATAATGAAAAAAAAAGGGGGAAACATGAATACCTAAGGCTGGCCTGATAAGTGGGAAATAATAATTCCAACTTGATTTATTTAAAAGAAAAGATTGGGCTGGGGATATAGCTAAGTGGCATAAGTGCCTGCCTGGCAAGCGCAAGGTCCTGAGTTCAATCCCAGTACTGAAAAACCAAACCAAACCAAAACAAATAAAAGAAAAGGTTAAGTAGGGTAAGGTAGGGCATGTCTCTAATCCCAGTACTGTGGGAAGCAGAGACAGAGTAGAACTGTTTGACCCCAATATAAACAACACAGTGAGACCCTATCTCAAAAGAAAAATTAAAAATCCTGGTGATACAGCTCATAATGAAGACCTGGGTCAACCCCCTTCTATTGAAAAAGAACAGGTTAATTCAAATAAATCCTTGAAAATGAAATCAGAAATGAAAATGAAATAAGGTAATTCCTAGGAATTTTTAGTATGATATAATTGAGTCTGTGTAGAAAAGATATTTTCTAGGAAAAAAGCATTTGAGAAACTTATTCAAGAACTTCCGCAAAAAGTCAGCCAGCACAGCTTTTTAAGCAAGAATCCTACATGTATTTCAAAGGCATCTGGTCTACTGGTGCACACAGCGCTCCAGAGACAGCACAAAGATGAAATTCACACGTAGGCAAAACGTTGCTATTCAGTCTGGAAAGGAAAGTGAAGGAGAAAGTTCTATGCCAATTGCCTGTGGTCCAACATCTCAGAATTTGCAAAAAGAATTAATAGCATATGAGAAAATGCTATATCAAGATGAAGAAAAAATTTTACAAGGAAGGTAAAACTGGCTCACTAATAGGAAAACATTAGTTATTCATCATATCATTTCACTAAGCTGAAAATAGTATGGTTTTCTCCATAAAACTTGAGAAGGCCTTTAAAAGTTTACTTATCCATGTATAAAATGCTCAACAGAATGGAAATTGAAGGGTAATTTTTTTAATTCAAAAGCTAGCAACTTACATATGGGGAAAATGCCACAGGCTTTTCCACTTCATTTTTTAAAGCAAAAGATGTTCTCTATAATTTAAACTTATTTTGGAGAATTGAATAGCTATATTCACATGTGAGGAAAACAAATAGTGTTATAAAAAATAAAATCTGAGTTTCAAATTTTTCTCCTCAATAATGATACAATAATATACAGTACCTGGTAGAAAACTAGAAAGCCAGTCATAAAATTAATCAAAGAATTTCAAATTTTTATTAAAAATCAATAATCTTATGACAAAAGCCAAGGCCTAAGTAGGTGAAATAAAGAGAAAACTTCTTTTATTTTATTAAAAAATAGTTGTATTTTCCCACCCAGGGGGAGAAATCATAAGATTTGTGCTACACATATGCAAGAAAACATTAAAGCAGTTCTCAAAAAAAAAAAAAAAAAATCCCCAGCAAAACAAGAACTAATTAGCAGGTAGGCATTTAGAATAGGATTCCTTAAACTCTGCCTCAACTTCTTTAAAGTAATAATTATTCTGAGCTTATTTTTCAAACTCTAAGACATAAGAAAAGCTCGGGAAGAGAGGAAAGTTACACACTAGTAAGTCAAACTATGTGACAATAGAGAAGGCCTGGGGTGATGCGCTACCCTCTCTGTGTGGGGAATGCTCAGGTCTGACGGCTGCAGAAGTCTAAGCTGCTAGTACCTGAGAAGCCTTGACCTCGACAACACTTTCTTTACCTATCTCCCACTGAGGGATCCACCACCTCTTTCAGCTGAAGATGCTCTATGAGCTTGAACTCAAAGAGAATCCTCTGAACATTCTCTCTATCATCTGTCTATCTATCTATCTATCTATCTATCTATCACCTGTTTATCTATGATCACACATTTTTCTTTCTCTTATTGTGCATTTCAATCTAGAGACCTATATCAGTGAAGAATGGTAAGGGATAGAGGGAAACTTACCTTTTTTAAAATCTCTTCTACCAATAAAGAGAAGCAAGTACATTTTTCCCCACATTATATGATGGAAGTTCAATCAGAAGTCAAAATATGAGGAGTCACCACCTCACCTCAGTTAGGATGACTATGAAATATCACAAATCCTGACAGTGGTGTGGAGGGAAACATGCACAATTTTGCAAGAAATGGTTATAATCAGTACCAAAAATTTCCATCTGATGAGCATAGGAACAGAAAAATAAATCAATCCTAAAGCTACTATAAATATTTAAATGAAGTAAAAAAAATCGCTAACATGGACGAGCAGAGTAACACATGCCTGGTAAACTGAGGCAGGATGATCACAAGTTCAAACCCAGTTTGGGTAACAGTGATTTGTGGAGTCTACCCCAAAGTAAATAAAGAAAATATAAAAGACCGGGCATATAGTATACTTGTAGTTCAGGGTGAAGGCCCTGTGTTTAATCCCCAGTACTGGGAAAAAAAAAATACAAAAATAGAAACATGAAAGGAAAACAACATTTTGAAAAAATTTGATAAAATCTTAAACAATGTAAGAGAAAAAAGCACTCAGAAGTTACCAATATTGGTAATGAAAGAGGAAAAATTACCACACATTCCACACATTAACAGGTTATGAAAAAAATACATAAAAATTTTGGTGGTAGATCTTATAACTTCAGCAAAATAGCTGTTACACAGAAGAGTACTGCAGAGCAAAGCGGAATAGAAATAGACAATCCGAACATCCGTGTACTTAATGAAGGAAACAAATTCATAACTGGTAGCGTGCCATGGTGAAGACGCCAGCCACAGATGGTGTAAGAGTGAGGGATAAAAACAAGGTTAAAAAAATAATGTCGAGTTACACAGGCTTTTCTGGAAAGCAGAGGTCGAATCTGCTCCCTGAGTTTTGGGGTGACAGTCCTGGCTGCAGTGAAGGGCAGGAAAGAGCTGTGTCAGTGTGGATGTTCAGGGGAGCACAGAGAGCTTCAAGACCCTTCCCCATGGGCAGAGACTCGGGCTTTCACAGGGAAGGAACGAAAGCGCAGGCTAGAGGTTTGCATCGCGCGAGGATTTGCTCAGCAGAAGCTAACTGTGGTGGCGTCCAGAGCCCTGATCTGGCTGATCCAGATTCCTCTGTGAGGCCTGGGAGAGGCACCTGTCCGCACTCACGGCTCCACCATGAGCTGGTGACTCAGTGGTTCACCATTCCCGCTTGGGAGGTGACCTCATCCTGGTCGGACCTTAAGGTTCCACTTTTCCTGGCATCCCAGATGCCTACTGGTTTGGGACAGTGACTGGAGACTTCCAGAAAAGTCTGGAAACAGAACTGAAGATTTTAAGGGCTGGCCAGTAGGTCTCTCTGCAAATTCTAAAGCTTAGTTACTCCTCTTTTGGTTTCTTCTGCCTTGAAGGGGTTTGAGATGGGCGAGGGGAACTGAGGGTGAGTTAACCTTGCAGTAATCCTTAGGTGATTAACCGACTTCAGGGCCGAGCTGAGCAGGGACCTGACCTCAAGTTTAAGGAAACAAAAGACACAGACAAAAAAGTGATTGAAGGCAGAGAAGCCCAGTTCCCATCCCAATTCCACGGGTCCAGCTTCGGAGCTCCGAAGCAACTCAGCCTTTCAGGAGACGAGAATCACAGAGACACCAAAACAGGCCTGGGGACAGTGCAGACAACCCCTCTGAAGGGCTGATTTCACCCTGATACAGTGTACCAGAGATAGCAGCTCAGCAGGAGAACACAGGACACACAAAACGAGAACCAAGGAAGCAGCCAAGGGCTAGGGCTGAGCTACCCTGAGCACAGGGGCTACAGGCAACGTGAGGGGGAGAACAAATGATTTTTGAGGCTGGAGAAGGCACAACAACTTGGACCAAGTTCCTCTGACCACTGGGTGAGGTAGGTGTTTGATTTTCAGTCTTCTTTCATATGATACAAATTCCATCTTCCAGGGTGAATCACGTTTCACTAAGACATCAGAGTAAGTTGGTCTCTCTTCACTGGTCCTGGTCTCTCAGCACCACAGTAAATGTTGCAAAGGTGCCCACGTCCTGACCACCTGGTCCCCAGGACCCAGGACTGTCGATGCACACAGCAACAGGGAATCCGCTCACGCCATTCGTGCAAAGGCTGCTGGCTGGTTAGATTTCCCTGGCTTCTCTGGGTCGGCCCAGTCTAATCACAGCTTCAGTGTCCTTAAATCTATAGAACTTTCGTGAATTCTGTAAAAACTGAAAATGTAGAGCTTCCAGAATGGAACAAGACCCGCCCCCAGCTTGATTTGAACTCAGTGATCCTGGGCCTTAGACTTCTGACCTAGAGGATCATAAAATACTATATTTCTTAGCGTTGCCAAGTTTGTGGTATTTTGTAATGGGATCTGAGAAGAGAATGATAGTTAACACAGCACAACCAGGAATGATGTCAACATATCTCTCTCATTACTTATTAACTATTACTTTCCAAGCACAATAAGCAAGGAAAGAAGTAAAATCTTTCATGTTGGAAAGATATCTTCTTTCAGGGAAACACATGGAGCAATTACATAAAGACTATGAACTCTTTCCTACAGCTAAATTTATTCCAGAGATGACATGGCTAAATAAATCTGCCATGAATATTCAAGGAAACTTGAAAAAAGAGGAAAACTACAGAAAAGCTTTAAAGTTTATGTATTAAGTTTGATGTAATATAGGTACAATTCTAAAACTATTTTGCATGCAGTGTAAAATAGAACTATGGAATAAAATTAGTGATTTTTTGGTATCCAGTGTTTTCACAGTGGTGAAAAAAAAAAAAAGGAAACACAAAACCAGAGTGAGAAAACATGAGAAAGAATGAAAGAATGGGAAAGTGTTAGATGGAATTCAAGGTGTGATAATGAATCCATGGATTTTAAGGGTATTTCTTGGATCTGTTTTCTATGAGTGTTTAGAAGCAATGATGACCAACTAGGTATGAGAATATCCCGATATTAGACCATAATATTTTCCATTTCAAAGGATGCGAGGCTCCTTGGAAAAATGCCTGATTACCAGTCTCAAGTAGGAAAAATAAGTGTGTGAGACATTTTGTAGTTTCCAAAAGAAAGAGTAATGGAGTAGTTTTCTTTGCAAAATAATGCAAGCCAATAAAAGCAGAGTAATTCAAAGTGGCAAAAAAGTAATTATTTTTCCATATTCTATTTAATATTTGATTCAGACAACTGTGATTAATGATTAAGCCTCTGGAAAAAATGAACAAGGGAACTTATGAAGATAAATTTAACCAAACTCAGTAATAAAAAGATAATACCACAACAGACTAGGGATAGTTAAAAATGAAAAAGAGACTATTATTAGCAATCTCAAGCACATAAAATAGAAAAACATATGAAATATATAGTTTTGTAGAAAATCTTATTTACTAAAACTGAAACAGAAAAAGGAAAATTTGAGTATTAAGAAAATTGTATCTTATTTTAAAACCTTTCCCAAGGAAAAGTCTAAGCCAAAACGATTATATAATGGTAAAGTCTAGTAAATATTTAAGTAATAATAGCACTAATATTTTACCGATTCTTCAAGAGAGCAAAAAAATGAAAGTATTTTCAAGTAATATGTAGACCTGTCTAAAACATTATGAGAAATATATATTGAAGACTAATCTCATTTTTAAATGTAGGCGGAAACCTCTTTTAAAATGAATAAAATGTCCAACTTTATATTTAAAAATGACATGTTAAAAGCAAATTCACTTTATTCAAAGGATGTAAGGTTCATTTAGTATGTGTCATTTTATTAGTATAATTTAACACTTAGAATAAGGATAAATACTAAAAATACATAGATATAAAATGATTAACATTCTTTCATTCTGTACCAAAATTCCAACAAGATTAACAACATGGCATTAATAAAATACTTGAACTATAATGGAAATAAAGAGGTATCCGAGAGAATCTTGAGGTACCCATATCTGTATTCAGCCACAAATATAGTTATGACACAGAAATATATAGTTAAGACTAACGATGTTAGTCCTCAATATGTATTTCTCATACTGTTTTTGTCAGGTTTACATATGACTTGCAAATACTTCCATTTTTTCTATTGTCTGGAAGAATGGGAAAAATATTAGTGTTATTATTCCTTAAATATTTATTAGACTTTACCATTATATAATCATTTTGGCTTAGGCTTTTTCCTGGGAAAGGTTTTAAAATAAGAATCAGTTTTCTTAACATTCAAATTTTATACTATGGTTTTCTCTTTAGATTTTCCTTTAGGTTATGGTTTTACCTTTGTGTATAAAACTGACAGAAATTCATACAAACCCAGAGGAGCTCCACATGCAGCAATAATCAAAGCAGAATTCAATGTATTTGGTCCAAACTTGAAAAACCACTGCCATGCATCAGGTGTTAAACACAGTGATTACTGTGTTAAAAAGTAAGAAACAAAACAAAAACTATGTAAAAAATAGAGAAATGTTCTTCCTATTATGTGGGCAAAACATGATGACATTAAGCAACAGAAAAGCCCTCTTTAATTTCTAGATCTCATCCCTACTCTGAGGTTATTTCCTCCCCGTAGTGTACAGCAACTGGGAAGCCTTAGGCAGCGAAAGGACACACCACACCCACCACCTCATACCTTTACTTCCCTCTGGTAACCTCCAGCTTCCATCCTCCCAGGGTGGCAGTGACAGCTTAATCCGCACTTCAATTCTGCAGCTAGGTGACCTAAGCCAAGGTGATGTATTTTCAAGTTTCCATGATTCTGAAAAGTAGCCAAGTGCAGTCTCACGCCTTCTGGTGTTTTCTTGGGCTGAGCTCTGGTTTCTTCTCGGGTCTGCAGTCCTTACTATGGTCATGCTTCCCATAGTAACGAAGTGTGGCTTTTACTTACACTCCCATGCCATTGAGTGACGATGGACACCTTGGCATGCAGCCCTCATATAACTTGTGATCTTCTGAAGAGCTTCATGTCTGTGGTATATGTCAAAGAGGGCAGGAAAGAGTAATAGGTGAAGAAAGATCACTTCTATAGATTCCGGCTGGATGACAGCTTCTTGTGGGTTAAATAAGATACGTTCTTTCTATATTGTTTTTCAAAACCAGCTTTAAATGGCTTTTAGACTTCATCATGAGGATTACAATAATTTTAAAAGACAATATATTTTAGGGTCATTAGGATTTTAGAAGGCTTAAAGACAGCTTCGTAATGAGTATTTAGTATCCAAGAGACTTTTCATTAAAAAGCACGATTAGGTATAATTAAGCACAATGCCAGGGTCAAAATTCTAGTCAGAAAATAGCAAATAATGAGGGCAAATTAGCAGGAAATTCCAGTGCTGTCAAAGTAGCTCCAGCCAGTGAGAAAATAGCCTGTTAGTTACCGCACAGGTTTTACTCCAGAAAGACTGGTTTCCTACTGATTCACTCTTAGAAGACTTGAAAGACCCTGGTCACATATGCATTAGGAGCACAGTAATGCCTATGACCTCAGAAGGGAGGAAGGAGCCGAACAATCCTGTCCATCGAAAAGAGAACCAATAGGCACGTATTATCCTTTCCTAGAAGCAGCTATTAGAAGGGAGTCCAACTGGTCATGTGAATGCAAATGGCTACCATAGTCACACTTCTGAGTGAAAAATGTAAAGAGTAGAAGAATACACAAAATTGTTGTAGAAAGCAAACATTAAAAACAAAAACAAACCTTAAAGCCTGTTCTTCCTGGAAGGTGATAAATCATTTCACAGAAGGAAGCAGGAACAGCATTCTGAGGGACTCGAGTGTGTGCGTACCTGTGTGGGGCTGGCCAGAGTGAAACAGGTGCTGGTTTGGAATTCTTCCTAATTTGTTCTGGTTCCACCAAATTGCTTCCTCTTTGAGTATTGTCACACAGACACTTTCCAGGCAGTGCACAGTGACCACAAGGGTCACCTGGTGCAGATCTGTGGCCATCGTGTGGGCTCCCAGGGAAGCCAGAGTCCTTCAGCAAGCAGGAGTCTTTCAACGTGCACAGCCCACATTAAACCTTGAAACATCCTAGGACTTCAGTGAGGGAAATGCTGCCCGAAGTGAAGTATTCACCAAGTCTATGTTCCCTCTCAAAATGTTATCTTCTCACCACAGACTCAACATCCACTTGGCGCACGTGATGAGTGCTTTCTCCTGTGATCGGGGAAACAAAAAGGAGAAAGGAAGTTCTCCATTGCTGCCTAGAGGAGCCAGTCCTGGGGTAACAAAGGAGGAGCAGCAAATGCCTCCACAGTTCCCTCAAAGCAACCTTTCCTTACATCTGATACAGATGAAAACAGCCACACAGCGGTGCAGTGATGAGGATGAGATCTCACATTTCCTGAAATCATTGCTACTGGTCTGTCACATTCCTTGTCACTGAGACACAATTCGTAACACTCACCAGTTAAAGGAGGAGGGGTTTACTGAGCTCACAGTTTGTAGATATTTCAGTCCACAGTTGTCTGGCTCCAAGGCAGGGCGACATGGCAGAGGGGCCTTTGGGAGAAATAGCTCATGGCGTGGTGGTCACAGAGAGAGATCAAGGGAGGAGGAAGGAGACAGATCCTTCCAGGCCATGACCCACTGTCTCACCTCCTCCCACCGGCTTCAGCTCCTACCCTCACGCCAAACCTGTGGGTGGATAAACCAGTGATGAACAGCACACACCACGATGTGCCCCATGTGTGAGTACATCAAGCTTTGGGGGACATCTAGATGCAAGGCAAAACACTCTATCTGATCTGTGCAAGGCCAAATACTGACCATGAGCTTCTAATTTCAGATCTGCCCCAAGAAGAATAAGACGAGACTAGAAAATTTGGTTTTCACAGTCACATGTTATAGAAAAAACATTTTCAGTAAGAGTGTAATTCACTTTTAGTTTTCTAAGGCCCTTACGGTTTGGGCATTGATACATTTTATCACATAAAATTATACAAATTTTATGCATCAGTTTGGGAACAAGTTTGCTGCAAATTGGTAACATTTCTTCGAGTTACAGTATTTAATAAATATCCATGATTTTTAGCAGTTTTTTGAAAAATGCTTTAACTGATGGAACACTTGACTGCATGACTTCTGCCTTAGAAATTTTAGGATTTTAAGAGTAAATAACCATGCTTCGCTTCCTTTTCCTCCTCTCATAAACGGCACCGATGGCTGTGGGCATAAATAACTGAAATGTGTCATTAGCACAAATGCGTCTGTACTGAGGCAGAATTTCAGGCGGATGATGGTGACTCTTAAAGAAGAGAGGGTGATGGATGTTGCTGCTTCAGTGTGGTGTCAAGTCAGAATGTGCCCACAGTTAGCAGCCAGCAGCCTCTCAGCAGGGTTTTCACATCCTCAGCATTCAATGCTGAATATCTCCATATTCATGTAACACTCATTGAACCTCCATTGTGGAAATTCTTCCTCAGTTAGTCTGGTCACACATCATCAGCCAGTCTCTGGATAAATACTTCACTGTAAAAGACTTGCCCTTCATACATGGTCTTGACCTTGAGACAGTTATTTTTTTCTGAGGAGTGATGGGAATGGTGAATCTAAGCTTTCTCATTCCTGGATTCCGTCTTAGTTCAATGTTTGAATCAAAACTTTCTAACATATTCTGTGATGAACCTGACAGTTTGTTGTGACTTCTGGTGTTTTACTTGTGTCGGCACCAAAAGAAGATACTTTTTAAAAAGTATTTTAAAAATACTTTGCTTTGACTTTGGGGCCATGTCACCATAGATTACAATGAGAAGAAGCTCACGTTATGGGACTGTGAGCTGGGGCATGAACATCCCACAGGGACAGGCAAAGCTCTGCCACATACGCCGAACTGTGGAACAGGATCCAGGGATGGGGGGAGTGTCCATACCCAGGGGACCTGCCCTCTCTTCCCTTTTGTGTGCTCTGATGGCTGGATTCATGTGTCAACTGCGCTGGGCCACAGCCTACCCAGGTGGTTGGCTAAAAATTATTCTGGGTATGTCTGTAAAGTGTCACCCACAAAATTAACTTTTAAATCAGCAGAGGCAGGCAGCTGGTTGTCCCCCCAGTGAGGGTGGACGCCTTCTGTCCAGTGGTTGGTGGTCTAAGGAGAGGAGAAGGCTGAACAAGGCAGAGCCCTCCCCCTGCTGCAGAGCTGGGCAGAGGTCTCCTGCCCTCGGAGGGGGACCTGCGCCAGGGGTCCCTGCTTCTCGGGCTTCAGCTTAGGCTGGGCATCTACACTGGCTGCACCGTGTCTCTAGGTGTAGAATGGCAGATCACTGAGGTGCTCAGCCTCACTGAAGTAATTCCTTTTACCATATCTGTTTAGATAGAAAGAAAGGTGTTGGATGGATAGACAGATGGATAGACATATCTGTTTGTCTTCTTGGTTCTCTTTTTCTAGAAAACCTTGACTAACAGAGATATGCATTATCTTTTAAAATTCTGTGCTCAGGTAAGCTTTTTTTCCCTCTATATCTTATCTGTTAAAGTCTTAATATGTCAATGAAGAAAATCTGGAGAGTTTTCTCGTATGGTATCATTTCCCTCAGGGAAATTTTGTTGTTAAAAATAAAGAGCAGAATAGGTATAGCTACAATGAAAGAATAACTTCTTATTTCTCTTTCTATTTTTCCCTCTTTCCACTAAATTGTCCCTGTCCTGAAATCAGTTTAAATTACTCCTATGTGGTGGAAATTTAATTAGAAAGAGATTACTTGACACTATATTGCCTATGTTTTATGACTATTTTACTGGGAACATGAGCTTAAAAATTTATGAATCTTGTATCACTTTTTCATAAAATTAATGTAATTACTACATCAAGATTTAGACTACACTGTATGTATCAGAACCCAGTAACTTCATTACTGTTGTTTACATCATTTATTAACTGAATAAAACCACGGTGTGAAAATATACCTGCATTCCAGAACAGCTACACCAAAAGGACCACAGACAGACATGTTGGTGAAGCAACAGGAATTCATACTCGCAGTAGGAGTACCAATTGCTGCAGTCACTCTGGAAATAGCCTGCCATTGTTGGTGAAAGTGAGATGTGGGCAGGCCCTGTAGGCTGTACCAGTCTCTGGAGGAAGTCTGTGCACGAGCTGAAGATGCACCGAGTTAAGGCAGCAGCATTACTTGTCATGCTGCGAGGCAGTCGGCTAAACCAGATGTGCACCAGAGGTGGACAGAGCCCCCAGCTGGCGCATAGCCACCCCGTTCTGTCGCTGAACAGTGGAAGGGGGGTGCAGTTCCACAGGCAGCCTGATGCCAGAGCCAAGATGAAAACACTATTTTTTTAAAAAATTTTATTCAGTAATCGTAAGACAACGTCCTAGGGTATCAACAGGTCCCCACCTGTTGGCTAAATTTTGAAGGGAGAGAGAAACAATGACTTTGAGAGTACACAAGCGAAACCCTGGATGCCAGTGACATTTAATTTCTCCAATAGAAGTATGTGTGCTCCCTGTGATAATCCAGTTTAATATAAATGTTTAAACAGAAAAGCGTACAGCGCATCTAATGGATACGTCTTACTCTTGTGTCTCCTATGTGTGCCTGTCCGTGGGTCTGAGGGGACTTACGGAGATGTTTGTCTCATCTCTGCATTGTGTCACCTGTTTTCTGTATCTGGATATTACTCTCCTTGGCTGCTTCTCTGATTTTGCTGGCACATTCTCCTGTTCCTGCTTCAGAAATAACTCTGGAAAGGAGCAACCTGTTATGAAAATGCTGTGACACTTTACATATTTGAAAAGTTTTAATCTTACCACCTGTTATGGATTAAAAACTGATGGTCAACTTAACACCAGCTGGATTAAATCGGCATGGTGCTGAGTATAGATGTTCCACCTGAGGAAAGCTGCCGGCATAAGCAGACACATGGCTAGGTATTGAGGCGCTGTGGGTTTCACTAAGTGTTGCTGTGTGAGCCGTTGCTTTTCCTGGAGGAGCTCTGGGCCTTACATCGGGCATCGCTTCCTGGCTCAGGAGGGGAAGACGTGTGTCTTTTAATCTCCAGGACAAACTCGTCATGCTGGCTTCCTGGCATGTGCTCAGCTGTTCTTATTATTGGAGGTGCTCGGGACCTCCGTGTCGCTGAGGATGGCTGTGGTGCTTTTCAGGACAGCCTTGGTCTTTCTTATGAATGTGACTTCTCGGCTGTAGCATACAACCCTCAACCTACCAGCACAGCTCCTTCACCCCACTGGCATGAATTTTCTGGCTTCCACCACTGACCTCTGGGCCTTCCCACCACGGATCTGTAAAACAGATTGGCGTGAGTCTTTCTTGTGGGCTCTAGACCTCCAGCTGGACTTGTGGGAGGCATTGTCATGGGCTCTGGGTCTACATCTGGACTCATGTGGGACACTGCTGTACAATTCAGGCCTGTGGCTGAATATCCTGTGTCTTTAGTGTTGCGGACAGATTTCCTGCACTTTCTCCTGTTAACTCTGGGTGAACATCATAAAATAATAGCATAAACTTCATGTCCTGATTCTAATTGTTCTCTGTACAACCCCTGACTACAACACCACCAGACTGTTTACAATTTTGCTGGGGGATATAATTCTTATTTGAATATTATGTCACATTACACTCTTTATTTTTTGTCTGAAACACAAAAGCTTAAACATGATACAAATCAGAGGGGTACCGTGGGATGCCTCAGCACATGCACACATGGCACAGTGCTTGAATTAGGTTACCCCGTCCACCTTCCCAAGCAGCTATCATTTCTTCCTGGTGACAAGATTCAAGAGCCTTTTTTTTTTTTTGGTGTGTGAAGTAATTTGATTGCTTTCTTGCTTCTGCGACTGCTATTTACATTGATTTGTGCCTGTTGGCCCTGGGGTCTCTCTTTCCCACAGCTACTCTGGAAGTCTCTCCTGATGTACTTCGCTATGAATCTGCTTCTTTCGGTGCTCAGGTGCATGAACCCTTCTGATCCTGCATGGACAGTGTCTTCATTGTCCCCTTGGTCCTGTGCTCAGCTGCTCCAGAATTTCTTATCTCTCTTGTTCTCAATTTCCTATTGTTCAGTGGTTGGACTTCCAGTTATGAGACAGTGGACAATTATGTTGCTGTATTTCCCATATTATTTGTGTTTTTGTTCTGCTTCCTCTAAGATATCTTCAACTTCATTTCCCAAATCCTATATTATGTATTTATTTCTTTGGTCATGTTTTTAACTTCCCAAGGCTCTTATATGTCCTCAGAACATTTCCGTTTCTGTATAGTAAATGTAATATCATGTACATTTATTATTACACTAAAAATATCATTTTAATTGTTCCCCTCCCTACTGAAAATGTTTCAACTTAGTATTTTTCTGTTTTTCAATTAAATTAGATGTCTTTTCTATATGTAGAAATCTTTGATTCATTCCTCATAATTAAAACTGGGAAACAGAAAGGAGAGAGAGAAAGGAGAGATACCTGGGTACCTTACAAGCCTGTGTTTATTGTGGGATTATTCCTAAGAGTTAAGGTACGAACTCAGTGTAAGTGCCTGCCCAGCGGTGAACGGATGAAGAGAGTGTGCTACACATGTACAAGAGATCAATACACAGTCATAAAGCAGAATGAAGTTTTGTCCTTTGTAGCAAACTAGGTGGAAATGGAGGACATTAAGTCAGGTGAGGTAAGTCAGACTCAGAAAGACCCCCAGCTCTCCCTCAGGTGTGGAGGCGAAAACCAACAAAGGGAGCGACCTGAGGGGAGAACGGGGAAGTGGGGTGCAGGGGCCTGGGTGAAGGGAGCCGGGGCTCAGCAGTGCAGTTTGTGTACGTGGCCAGAAAGGCCACATTGAACCCTTGACCATGTGCAATGATGCATGTTAATCTCCATAACAGGAAGCGGTTGTCAGCTCTGACTGTGCGAATGGGGTTGGTTCTATCAGAGCCTCCCTGTACGTTGCGGAGCGCAAGGTTTCTGATGGGGAAATCTGGCTTATTGTTGTTGTTCATTTTTTATTTTTTCTGTCCTCTTTCAGTTGTTTAGATTTCCTAGAGAAAATCACAGAGCACCAATGCAAAGATAGAGTGCCGAGGACAGCTTACATGGCCACAGAGAGGGACCTGGTCTGGAGGCTCTGGCTGGCCAACGAGTCCAGGAAAGCCCCCACTGCTGCCCCCACTTATTGTAGCACCAGCCCTGTCCACTTTTCTCCGGCCCAGACCACTTCTGTTCTCCCGAGGAACAAAGCAGTCAGGGCTGACGAGGGGTCAGTGAGTCACTCAGCTAAAAGGGTTCGGAGGAGAGTGTCAGCGTGTGAAATTCTAAGCCCTTTTTCCTCACTTAAATTGACTTTCACCTCCCAATCCCTGCAAGAGTGATCCCAGCGGCCAGGGCTGCCACCAGCTTGTGTCTTGGGGACTCCACACCCCATGTCTGAGTGACCCACTTTTCCCAGGTGAATTTGGGGACTGGCATACATGGTCTTTTGTGACAGCCAGAGACTGTGGAAAACACAACCAAATACACACAAAAAAGCTGGTGTCACACTCAAGAAATTCGAAAACAGTTGAATTAAATGGGCTAACAAGGAATGCAAGACACAGTAAAACTGGAAAGAATGGCCACATTCTAGGGCTGGTAGATGTGGCACAGTAGACCTGAGGACACGAAGGAGAGTCCAGACCCTGGAAGGGCAGCGCTGTGCAGAGGACCTTGGTGGAGGTGTGGGGCCAGCTTTGAACCACCTGGATGGGAGAGGACATGGAGACTGTGTAGCTCAGCCTCCCGCCCTCCAGCATCCCCCTGAGCACCTATCAACTGGCCTGGTGAGAAGAAAGCAGGACAGCAGAGAGTCCACTAGTGTCCATGCAAAGAAGCCTTATGGATCAGTAGCAGCTAAGAGAAAAGAGTGAATCTGTAGGAGTGTTGATGCTCTCTGGCAGGGCCCAAAACTCTGGTCTTCAGCATCCAGGTGATGGTACATGCCAGCATAGGTGACACATATAGTCCCACTGGAGCTGTATCATCTGGGCTGATACTGGGTCAGTCACCATCTTCCCAGAGCAGTTAACTTGTCAGCCACAGTCTGTATTTCACTTTAGCTGGGAGGCCATAGGTAAAGGCATTCAATATGTCTATAGCATATCTCTCGATAACTTAATAGTGAATCATATACTTTGTGCTTTGTCTGCTTTGAGAATTCTGGCTACATAAGTTCTTCATCTGGCCCCTTCCTGTCACCCCCAGTGTCCACTTTGTGCGGGGTGCCCATGATTCCCCACTGTTGGAGAGTGCAGGGCTAAGTGGCTTCAGGGAATCTCTTGGACTTCAGTAGTAGTTTTCCTTCCTTGCACCATTTACCAGAAACCTAGTTTCTCCCCTGAAATCTTGATCAGTTTTCCTGAATGGTATGGTAGCCGCTTTTCCCCGCTGGAACATTGCTGGCAGAAGCAGCCTCAGGACTGGGGAAAAGACCTGGGATCCACTTTAGCAAATCCATTTGGAAGCCTCTCTGTGATGTCTAAGCTCAGTGCCAACTTGACTGGCTTGGGAGTTCCCTAGGGGTTTAGTAAAGCACCCTCCTGGCTGTGCTGGACAAATGATGACCTTGGCGTTGACAACTGGTCCCTGGCTCTTTTTCTTTCTGGCTCTGATTCCCTACTCTGCTTCCTGGCCACCATGAAGTGAGCAGCTTTGCTCACCACAGCTGTCTGCCATAATATTTCTGCCCTAGAGCCTGCCAACCATGAACTGAACTCTCTGGAACAGTAAGCCAGCTAAAATCCTCCTCCTTTCTGTTTCAGGTGTGAGCCAGTTTGTTCCAGCAACAGCAAATCTGACTAGTATCATTGCTCATGAACTTTACAAAAGTTCTACAGGTGCCTTTGTAGGGGAAATATACTTAAATTTGTTATCTAAACAGGGACATTTCTGAAAGTAAAAGATACTCATAGTTTTGTGAGTTACCACAAATTGGGGTTAATGCAGGCAAACCAGGATACATAGTCATCATAGCTGGGATAAGAGGATAAGAGGATGACTGACACTGTACTTCTATAGACATCACTATTGATTTTCCATGTGCGATTCCCTCAGATTTTAAGCAGAAATTGCAGGGAACAGCACCGTATTTCCTGTGTTAGAAGGGATATTATGACATGCTCTAGACTGGACTTGACCACATTTGTTTCACTACAAGTGCATTGTGCTTTACTACTTTTGCCTTTTCCAACAGCCAAGAGACAAGGTCACTGGCCTGTCCCTTGCATCCTCTGAAAGGCCCTGTGCCATCATTCTCTGCAGCCCTCCCACGCGCTGTTGCTTTAGGCTGCTGGTCTAGCAGGGGTGGAGGGAGGCTACATGAGACTGTGTCACGGTGCTGAGATTGCACCCTTCCTTCCACCCTCCCAAGAGGGTGCAGCCCTATTGCTATTGGTACCTGGATATCATCATGTCCCAAACACCTGTGATCTCTTTCTATGGTCTAAATCTCATGGAAGTTTTTTGCTATGCCCTCTCTGAAAAGCCTCAGCTAAACTCTGTGTCTTGGTTCCTGCAGCATGCATCATGATCTCCAGGGATTGGTGTCCCGTTAGGGACAGTAGCTATTATTTCTTAAATAAATGAGAAAACAAAAAAACAAATGAAGAGTGAAATCAATAGTTTTTCTCTTGTAGCTGTGCTGGGGCTTGAGCCAGGCCCTGGTATCTGGTACTTAACATCCAAGAGTTCAGCACACATGCACTTCGGAGGGGGCTGTGGGGATGGGAAGAGATGGTAATACAGTTGCTGCTTTAGTG